>DWRA01004698.1:0-10574 GCA_018250295.1 Spathilepia clonius
AATTCAAAATTTCGTATCGTGAGTACCCGTTACATAACAAAATGTATTAATTCCGCGATATTATTAGCCCAAAATTATATAATAAAGGTAATTCCGTATTTGACTGTTACGTATGTGCATACGCATTTTTTAGTTAGTTACAAGTGAAGTAAATGTAAAATTAATAAAATAATAAAGTAAAAAATAAATAAAGTGAAGTAAATGTAAAATGAATAAAAATCGGTCAATGAGACATCGGCACGATCTTAAAATCGATCATCATCGATACCAATTGAAGTCACAAATTTTCAAAATGGCAATATAGGTAAGACGGATGCTCACGGAGGAGCGCGGTAGGAACCGGTATTCAAAACAGATTCCATGATAAGCGAATAAACAGGTTTCCCGATTCTGCTTAATGACTTACCATGGCGTTATCCGAAGAGGGATTTGGAAATTGGCAATGCGGTATGAATAATAGAAATATGGAAGTAACAAACGAGCATACAGTCACTTGATAGTAAGACTGGCGCATGTAGACATCTGTAAGTAACCCTAGATTAAATTAGAGTCATACCTAAGGTTGGCCGCAGCGTAGTTACCCCTAAGAGCTAAGTTGGAATGCCTCGGATTGTCTCATAATACCCGAAACACAGCAGCGATTAACACTAATGATATTAGGTAGACATAAGTGAGCAGGAGGTGCCTTCGGAATCGAAAAGGATTCTACCACTTTCAATGATGTATCATCATTGCTGTCCTATCAAAAGTTTGAAGGTGGTTGAACTATAGTTCGACCGGGGTGGTTCCACCAACTCACCAGTTTGTAGCGTGAACCAGTTCTTGTACTTCTGTGGAAATGTATGGGTGCTCAGGATTGACAACGCATCTGTGATCGGCTTCAGGTGGAACCCCTGTTTTATATGGAGTTGGTTACAAATATACATCTGTTCTGCTTCAAATCAAGAAATCAATCAAAAAACATTTTATTTTTTCAAAGTACATCCTTTACACATTTCGTTTGGAATTTGATTGTTATAAATAACTAGTAAATATAATTGAAATTTCTTAATAATAAATATTTTTTAAATAAAAGCTTGCAAGGGGACTTTGCAAATGCGACACAATTTAACGGTACTTCAGCAAAATCAACTTTCCATATTGTGTAATTGCCGATGTAATCATATCTTGATGAATGTTTTTAATAAGTAAGATTGTAATTTTTGACATAAACTGATGGAGGACTCCGCTTATTTTGATTCAACACGCGAAACATGTAAGAAGTCTCCATATGCGTATTTTTCGTAATTCAATAAGTAACGTGAATAAAATTTCAATAACAACCATTTACAAATTGAGCCTGCGGTCTGCATCCACCCTTTTATTTAAATCGAGTTCGTACGGTACAAAATGTAAATAAAGCGAAACGTTCAGATTGTACCAATGTACCAATAAATCGACCATAATTGACAAGCATTCAGGAGTAATATTTACATCAATCACAAACCGTTAAAGATAAGTTTTGTAACTGGACATGCCGTGTTAGAAGTAGGTACTTACATACAGTAGTATTTCCCAAAACCAACCGGTTTTATCTTTTCAATTCATAAGATACTGATACGGTTGTGATAGTCACGGTAATGAAATTTACGAAGTAATTATGAACAGGTTAGACGGCTTGGTCAGAAACCATTAGATCGGTCCTTATCATTGTTCATTAACTAAATCACCGTAATATTTCGATGCATACGAACATTTCTACAACAAAATGACGATTTTCTTTTGAACATCCGAATATCATAGTCTGTTAATAGATATATGATTTTAGGCTAATATTATCGCGGAATTACATTTTGTTATGCAATGGGTACTCACGATACGAAATTTTGATTTCATAGTTGCCGCTATTTCGACCCAGTTGCATGGATCGTGGCCCCCGCGGTTCCACTGTTAATAGATGTTTGCAAGTATACGAGCATAAGTGATAGAGCTGAAGGTAGTATCTTTTGTAGTTCTACTCCGGCGCCAACATCGCATCTATTTTTGTCTAATAGCAACAATGTTAAGCGCTTCTGTTTTCTGGTTTGAGGGGTAAGGAAGACGTACTTGTGCGGGGCATTCCAACTTAGTCCTCAGGGATCGAAATGCATCTGCGATTCAAGTAGGACTCTAATCTTTTGTTAGGGTTGTTTCTAATATATTGTAACCAGAGGCTAATTAGTATCAGGGGAACTGCTTGATTATTACTTCCAGAAAAAGATATAATGGATATGTAGTAACAAGCTGCTAGCCCTATTAGCGGCGTCCATCCCCTAAAACTAACAGTTGTGGACGAGCAACAACACACGGCGACTAAATCAATGCATTTGTATGTACTCTGTTTGTTTTAGAAATGGGGCAAGTGAATAATAACAATTCGTGTTATTTACACAACTCCACACAATATAAAATATCTCATGTTTGTATTAGTTTTGGATGAAACTAATTCGGCTATAACAAAACAGACTTGGGCGTTACTAATTTGTAATATTGTAAATAGGCTACAATTAGTCATGATTCCTGTGGAATTATCCCGTTATTGCACTTATTAATATTTATTATAAATAAGAAACTCGGCGTAGATAGGAAGATCTTTTATTTCCAAGTTTACTTAGTTTCCTAATCTGTAGTTTACATATACTTAAGATTACACAAAGTTAACATTATGTAAAATAGGCGACTATATATGAAAAGCGTAAATAAAAATAATTCAATGCATTCCTTCATAATCCTTTTGTTAATAAATAAAAATATGTAGTAAAAATATTGCTTATATTTCGCACTAAATATTACAATATGGTGCATAATAGGTGTCCTAGGAAGTTATTAGTAAATTTATTACTTTTTTGTAATTACAATCATCTAACGATTAACTAAAATAGTGAGGAGAGCTTTTGGACAACTAAGTATGTGTCAAGTTCATATACCTACAGCAAATTAAATCCACTTCCTGACTCCATCGTCAGATCAGCTCCAAGAGAATAAGACACCAAATTGTACTCTCGTCAATCGAAATATTAAACACATGCATAAAGATTAGGAAGGACAATAAAGGTATTAACTATAGAAAAAAGGTTATTTTTTTAAATTTAGGATTTTGCCATCCACGCGCCTTTGAAAAATTCGCCTTATATCCTAAAAAATATAGTATTTAAAACTTCAACCAAGTTTTCAAAATTATGTGAAATACTACCCATAAGTTGATATAAGTAATGGTAATTCTGGTATAACAATTATACTTAATTTGCCATTTAACAGAAATCTAATAATAAATGATGACTGCTGAATTGTTATCCAAAGTAAACAATAGAATTCTTAAGTAATGGTATCTAATTGTAGGCTGTATGTAGTTATGTACGGAGACGGAAGAAAAGAAATAACAATTAATCTATGTCTGTTTGTAATTTAACACTGCTTAACTATATGTATATGAAAATATATAAGGTATCTATAGCAACAAATATGTTATTAAAATTTTTGCCTGTCAGCGTGTTCGTCCGTCCGTTAGTCTTGGCTAAACCCCAAAACGTCTGATTATTCATGAAACTTTCACTACCCGATAGCCGATGTTATAAGAAGTAAAGTAAGTAGTTTACACAAAATATTTTAGGGTTCTGCGCGAAAATATTAAAACATTTTTTTCAAACTATAAAATGTATTTATTATATGTTTATCATGTTACATTAAACGCTGGTGAAATTAAGGATAAAACATTAAAAAACACATTACTTGACACTAATAATTAAAAAATTAAAATTAAAAAATTCATTACGTCACACTGGGATTCATAATTAGAAAGGTAACACATGAGCGACCAAACCGACGGTCGTCGACATGAAGTCGGTTGTGTTTTCGCTGTCACATATTCTAAGATACACAGACATAACAGCATTACAAGCACCCGGGCCCACGACAGTTAGCAAAATTTAAAAGTACAATTCAATTCAACTAAGTATTATATTTACAAACGTTTTGTTTAATTAAAGACCGAAGAATTCAGTCACCAATTTTCGACGAACTTAGCATAAATTACAAGGGCGTCAGCGATTTCCAAGTACTTCAATTAATATTACACAGTGATCCGAAATATTTATTACCTATCTAATCAGTCTGGCTGCAGGCCAGGACCACTTTGCGATGAGAGACGACCAGAATACTATTTACATTTAAAGATATTCAAACAACATCGTCACGACCAAAAGCCGATGGCGCTTGTATGCTAAGTTGTGGACGCCACGCGTGTTGACCTAAGGTCGATTACAGATGAGCTACAATCCTGGGGGAATTATAATCTGGTTCCTTTTAATTCAAATCACTCTTAAATCCTTTGAGCTCATAGTAGAAGTAGTAAACGAGCATGCAGTCCAACCATTGCTTACCATCAGAAGGAAAGTGGGAACAGAGGTTCCACCTGAAGTCTATAACAGATGTGTTGCCACTGCGGAGGACTAAGACGCTCGCCTTCTATTTAAGGCAGTACCTGAACGCATGAACCGCTTTATTAGAAATATATAGGTCAGAATATAATATGAATCTGCTGTGGTACTAATAAGTACTATCGTGTATGGTACTTCTATCGAAAATTATATTTTTCGTAGTCGAAATCACAAAATCAACTCCATTTAATGGTACAATACATTAAGTCCTATGAATAAAATTAATGATGAACATGATTAAAATTTTGTAAAAATAATAATTTTGTAGTTTAGGAAAGTGTTCAAAGTAGGATGCCGCGCATTTTTGTCCGTCCTGTAAAATTTATGTTTGACGCTTAATATAGTATACCTCAGAGGTACAGAAATTATTACTGACTTATAATTTATTCAGAAATGTCTTAGGTAGTTCGAACGTGGAGGAAAAGCAGTTAATGATCACGAATGCATCGCAGGACCTTCAACATAAGTTATTCCAAAGTGTTTCGTGTTTATGTCGAGGACACTATAGATTCGCATCGGTTCATTAGTTTGCAAAAGACATTACCTCATTTACGATTCTAAAATCGCGACGTAGACTGAAAACGTGGACCCACATTTAGACCATAAAATTTAAAGCCGATAGCGTTTTAACAGCAGATAGGGTTGGAAATTGGTTAGATATCGAGCGAATATTTTATTTTAAATATTTCTGTTTACAAATAAGTAGTTATATTGACATTTTTTTATCAATATAACTTTAATTAATACAAAATTTTACAACACTTGATGTCAGGATTGTTCAGCTTGAAAGATTACATCACGTTAACAGTCAAATTTCTTAACATAACAGTTAAATAAATCAAGTGTAAACGATTGAGTTGTCATCACATATGTAGAAGAAAATAACGTGATATAAACTATATTACTTTATGTTCTGTATATTCTGAAAACAAAGACTCCATTTTATAAAAGTAAAGATATTTTTGAAAATGGAAAGTACATAGACTTTCTTATTGTCATGTAAATTAATTCAGTTTGTTAAGAAATAGTTGCTTTTTAAAATTTTGACAAATTAAAAAGTATTTGATTTGGTCGAGTTTCGATTCTTTTTTCAAATGTTAACGGTTATTTAGAAACGCGGAAGTTCCAGAAACATTACATTATTTGTGATCGTATAAGTGGCGTAAGTATCAACAAAGTATACAACGGCTTTAATAAATAATGTCGGATACACAGTTGACGTAACACATAAGACAACACCATACTGCTTATATAAATTTTACGTGAAAACATATGAAAGGCTGTATCCAGTTTGCGCCGCGTCTTATGTCCGATCCGCGCCGACACATTTTTCATTAAAATTTTTAATAATAATATCACAATTCTATGTATATTATTATTATATGAGGTATATAATACATATAATTATTTGTAATCGCTAGGATTGAATAATATTGAAAGTAAGAATATTAGTTTAATGATATATTTTATTGAGAAAAAGTTCATAGAGAAAATTTGGGTAATTTAAGTTTTATAAAAACCATTTGCATCTCATAACTAAAAGCAAAATACATATGTTTAACATTATAATGTTACCTATTTGAAGTAAATGGTACATAGTTAACTAATTTTAACGAGGTCAGCCCAAGGTACAGTATGAATAGTTGAAAAGATTTTGTAATTTAGGGCCAATACAATTTTATGGCTTTGTTGTTCTATATGAAACTACTCATTCACACTCAGTATATCTTTATTTTGGTCCTCAAACTTTCAACCATATGATCTTTAAAGGCACCATTTGTCCAATTAGAATTTCACCGATATTAAAAAATGATCGCTTACATTTGAGTTGCGTATGTATAAGTTTGTAAACCTTGCCTTAGAATTTACTCAAAACAGTCATACACATATGTTAATGGATAAAACATATTTGTTTAGGACAAATACATTTTATATGTGTACATACATTTCACTTGTGAGAAAATACCAAGAACACGTGTGAAATGGTATGACGCATGTTTTTCACTTTGGATGTAAAATAATTCTCGCACTTACGCATATTTCATTCTTATCTAGAACATCGCTAGCAGCTCCCTGTCTGAACCCTACCTTATATGAATTCTATCTGCACAAGACCACTAAATATTTTCTGAAATAAATGCATTTTTTTCCCTAAAACCTTGTACCTTTGCGGGCGACAAAACTAATCAAAATAAAAAATGTGTCAGTATTTCATACATGATAAATTGTAGTTATTTTCAATAAGAAAGACACGTTAATTGTTTTTATTAGTACATCGTTAATCTATAACATTTTGTGTTTAACCAGTAAATATTAATGAGTTCGTTAATTTTAATTACCGCGCGAAAACCACTTACGTCGCTATGTAGCTGATATTTTGTTTGATGTTCTTGACACATTTACACACATTTGCACAAATACTAAATTTTTTCGCAAAATCGACACGAACGTGTTTACAATTTTTGAAAATGTGCATATTAATTGTTGTTTAGTTAAACTATTACTTGTTTAAAGTCTTGATTACTATTCAGGCACGTAGATAGCATGGATAATAAAATAACATGCATGTGTGCATAAGCAAGTTGTTTTATGCCGAGTAACGAAGAGATTTTTAAACAATTATGCTTATTACATTCTATTTTTAACCAACTAGGAAGTTGGTTAAAAATAGAAATGCGACGAATAGGAATTCGTCGCATATATTTTTGAACACATTTTTTATATATGAAGAAAAAAAGAAACAAATGGATCAAACCAGGAGATCTCTTGGTCCCGGTCAACCCTAAAGTTTTCATCCATTTATGAAGTTTTTGTTTTTGATTTATCTGAATATTTTCCGTTATTTCATTGTTACGGGATTGAGCACTACGATCCAGTGAAACAGCTGTCAAACTCCTTCTTTGAGCTGTTTCAATACGTACGTGTTTCATCAAGTAGAGGTTAGCTGTCAGATAAAAGAGTCAGAATGCATATCCATAATTGCCGGGCACAGGGTTTTCCCAAACTTTCAGACGAAACAAGGGCGTAACATTCGGCGTAAGGCCTAAGGCTCTATAAGGCGTCTAAAACATTACTTCTAGCGATTTACAATGTGCAATGTTTTGCAAAGATCCAATAAGAAAAAATTGCGGCCTCTTAGAAATTAAATGAACATTTTTATTCCTTATTCGTTGACTGTTTAGGCCCTCTTCAGAGCCAGTTACAAAACCAATAAAAAAGCTCGCTGCCACCAATTAAAAGAATCATGTTCAAAACAGGAAACATACCTGCTATTTATTCCATTGTAGCAGTGTTACGTAAAAAACTTTGCCCACGTGTCTTGATTAATGTTCATCACCGTAATCATAGTTTACGATTTGTGGTTACTGTACAATATGACATGAATTTGGAAAATGACAGAGGTATTGTTTTTATAATCATCGCATGACAAGTATTTTGAACAGATTTTGCATTGTTCCAGAAACTTGCTATCTGAGAATTTAATTGTAGAGTGATTATTTTCATAAGTATCATTAAATAAGTACATTACCAAGCATATTGTGTGGGAGTAGCAATCGAGCATGCAGTCTTTCGAAGGAAAAGGCTACTGCTACTCAAGGATATCTGTAGTCAACCCCAGATACGATTAGAGTCCTATCTCAACTGATGCAGTGCTACTCCTGAGGACTAAGTTCAGACACCTTGGATAATGTCCTTCAAATCAGTACACAACTTCTGTTATCATACAGCATTAGGTGTGGCAGTAGTGCCTTCGGAGTCTAACTACAAAGAGTTCTGCCTTCAAGAATAGAAGTCGAAAACTGAACTATAGTGAAACTCTATACAGAACTGAAGTTTTGCTTACAATTGCTTCCGAAAGGGACTAATATCAAACTGCTCATGTATCACAATAAAATAGGCGTCAGCTGTGGCGACTACAAAGTTCCACCACCTTTATCCAGGTTAACTGTAATTAGATTGATTTCGTTCACACTTATTACGCGTAATTTTAAGAACTGCGCTTGATTTTGCGGACATAAACTGCTGCTTAAAAAGGTCTACGTCCTTCTGTTTACGAGACACGTGGAGTATATACCACCACGCTGGCGATTTTCTAATAGAAATTATAAAAGAAATTTGTTTGGTAATAAGGAACAACGTTGCATGATCGATTTTTTATACGTTCAAAGTATCGACTGGTGTGGTAACAATTAACGTTATGTTGAATGATCGATTCTATCATCGATCAACCATATCGATCGACGATCAACCGATTCGTGCATTTTTTTTTATATGATGGAGTAGCAAATGAGCATGCAGTCTACCTGGTGGTAAGTGGCAACTGCCGCCCATGGACATTTGTGATCTACCCCTGATAAGACCAGAATCCCAACTGAAGTCGACCCTTGCGTTACTACCCCTGAGGACTAAGTTGAAATGCCTCGTTAAGTTTATCAACCCTGTGGTCACTTACAGCAGAAAGGTTGGGCAAAGTGAAGCCCATACAGTGAATAGAAGTGACCATCTAATTAAACATTCAAGCATCGTGATGGTGGCAGGAAGTAATTAGCACATAATGCTACTACAGAAACATCCTTTACCAGTGTTATATGAGTGTGAAAAATCTTGTTAATTATTTTGTTACGCAACTAACTACGGGTTAGGGTTTATCCAGATCGTTCTATTGTTTTGCTGTGGTGTTAATTTAATTGCAGTTAGCGTTAATTGCGTCTTTATTATGGATGTAGCAAACGGGGTACTCACCAGATTTTACTCCTGCCGTTTTTACGATTCGGTGGACTGACTTGTATGAATCCACCTTAGTCCTCAGGAAACAACGCATCTGTGATCAGCTTCATTTAGAACCACGACTGTGAATGGACACGACATGATATTACATATGTCCAGAAAATACGCAGCTCAAGCTCAATTAAATCAGTATTCAAGCCCAGATTGAAATATCAGATGCGAACCTGGGATTCGTACCCTAGACTTCCCGATTGAATAACTCCATATCAACCCCATCTCTATTCACTTCTCAGCGCCAGCTGTAGCTATCAATAGCTGATATAATTAAATAAAATCGCGAATGGAAGGGCCATATCGCCATATAATTTGGAACACTACACATAAATTGACATGTATTTTTTGTCCAGGTAGTTAAAATGCTAGCTAAATGCAGCTAGTCAACTGTAAAACTATAAGTTTACAGGTGAAGCGATATTGACCGCGTTTCTGATCGATCGGTTTAATTCCTGTTTAATTACTTGCTTATCTTTTGAACACGTTTACATGTGGAATTCGTTCCACTTTTAATGCTTCGTAGCAAAGAAATCATTTGAGCTGATGAATCATAGGAACGCAAAAAACTAGTAGAACCAAAGTAAATGATGTTACGAATAATTTATACTCCAAGTCAAATCCACTGTAAATATAACTTATAATTAGTAATAGTATATTGAAATATAATGTTTTTAAACATCAACAACTAACTTAAATACCCTGAAGATTTCTTAAATTGGTAGGTAAAGACCTCTTAGTTTATCTTATAAAATATTTGCAAACCTTTATCCAGCTATAGGGGTATGATAGAATGGCTAACTATACATATATGTTAAGTATAAAGCGAATAGCTTTAATCGTAAATAAACATTATTTTAAAGTCACGTCTGTTAAATAAATGAAAAATGTACGCGCATTGCATACGAAAAACGAATAAATAAAGTACTTTATTACGACAATAAAAGTTTTATTTGAATTCAAAAAGCAACCAACTAATTTTCTGCACTAAATGATAAATGAAAAA
The DNA here is from genome assembly GCA_018250295.1 of Spathilepia clonius. Taxonomy (NCBI): domain Eukaryota; kingdom Metazoa; phylum Arthropoda; class Insecta; order Lepidoptera; family Hesperiidae; genus Spathilepia; species Spathilepia clonius. Next base: position 10,240 of record DWRA01004698.1, read on the forward strand.
TTTAAATGTTAAATGTGATATGCAGTTTAATCGTTTTGGTAAATTAAAAACGACTTGGTGCAAGTATTAATAATTACAGTGAATTCCTAAATTGACTTGTAATCACAAAAATATTACTAATACAGATAGTACATGACTCCGTATATACCTACGTATGTTTTAACACTTTTTTATCATGTTCACATGTATGTAATAAGCTATAGAAAGTCTATTTGAACTGTTTATTGTTGTATTAACTTGAAATTGCAAAAGAGAATAATTCGGATATATATAAAACCATACTACTACATTGGTAGTTCTTAGCCGACGTGATGATGGAGCTAGGAGGTCGTAAT
>DWRA01004699.1:0-10574 GCA_018250295.1 Spathilepia clonius
ATGAATTCTAGGCAAAGGCCTCCTTTATTATGTGGGTAGTTCTGATGACTACTAAATATATATAATTTTATAACGAAACACTCCTATACTTATATGATTTTAGACTAATTGCAGAATATGCAATTGCAGAATATTGCAGAATTGATACATTTTAAAACGCTGTCCTTCACTTGGATTTAATTCCTTAACCCCCTGTGCCAACCATGGGAAGGGTGGGAGTGGTTTTTAAGCCTGATAGCTCAGTGTGATCGCCGGAAACAAACAACATAACATTATAATATAACATCACAAAACCTACAGCGCAATGTAAAAAGGAGAATGATAAATAACACAACACGGCCATAAACCAGTACCTTACACGTGCGAATTTTATTATGGCCTCTACGAATAATATGGGCATACAAGAACTTTGATGTAAAACGAAAACAATTTGAGTCAGAATGCCAATCTTATTAGAATTGTTACGACATACTATTACTACTACGAATATAAAACGTTAAATTAGATATTCAAAAATATGTAATTTAAGGTTTTTTTTTCGTATTTAACCAGTGATTTCATCAATGGTTAAAACACGGTTTGAGGTTTTTCATGGAGTCTGAGCACGAACCTCTGATTTTCCAAAATTATAAGTGTATTAAAAATAAATTATCACCTGCTTTAACGGCAGTGGAAACTACTTAAAAAAAGCTCTGAGAGGTGTGTGATGCCTACCAATTCACACTTGGCCAACTCGTGTTTGAAATTGTGAAAGTTCGATATTTGTCAATTTTTAATAGGTCACCTAACTGTCAAACATTATCTTTGGTAGGTAAGGGTTGACGGGCACTAAATCTACTCCACCAAAGTTTGAATTTTTGGGTATATCTTCTTCTGATAGGTATATATTAATTGATAAATCTAACGTCAATTGTGTTTTCCATTCACGATGATGACCAAGGATGAGTTGTCGGTCCACGGTTCATCCGACGTTCAACGTTCTGACCGCAATAGGCAGAGGGATATCCCCATACTATTGACACGGTACCGGCTTGAGCCACTCACAAAATACTTTGCGTATAATAAGAGTGTAAACGTCATTCACAATCACATCTTGTCACGTACGTGGCGAGTAGATGCGATAACAACGTTCTGCGCGTTGACTCTATTAATTTGTTGGCCATAAATTTAGACCAATGTTGGCCAAATATTAGAACCAACATTCCTATAGCAATCGCTTGTTAGAGATTTTCTTAAATATTGCTTTTTTTCGTAAATATTATTTAAATTAGCTTCTTTTAATTAGCTACTTAGGATTCAATTAAGATACTAAACTTTGCAAAGGACCCAAAATAAATTCTGGGCAAAATATCTAATGTCGGCTTTTAGCCGCGAATAAAATTATGTGTAAACGGTTCAATGGGCAGTAGGCGAACTGGTTTTAGGTATTGTTTGTTTGTTAATTAAAAGTAGTACGTTGGAAGCGTCATATCATATTAAACTGCGTATTAATTTTATATTGCACCACTTGTTTTTGTGGAAATGACTAATGTACTTTTCTATTTCACACGTAAAGTCGCGCAGATGTTTATAAATATTCAAATTTATTCTGTTATTCTAATTATCTATGTTTGATAAATAGCATGTCCTCAGTAGGATTCGAGCAGAATCATTATTAATGTAAGATGTATCTCATAACTCTCCGTCAATTATGAAAAAAACAAAGAAGCAAAAATATCTTGTGTTTTTTAAATATAACCCCCATCTTAGTTGGACTATTTTGGGATACACTGAGACAATACACTTATATTAATAGTATGAATCACAAATTTATTTCTGTTGCTTATATTATACTGAATCCAGAGGTTATACGTTTTACGTGGATTGCCACGCACTTTTTTGTCTAATGGAAGTAGCAAGCGAGCATTCAGTCCACCTGACGATAAGTGGCAACTGTCGTCCATGATAATATTTGAATCCTGATACCCCTTGAGTATTAAGTTGTAACTCTGCGGATAAATACGTCTCCCTTACACTTTTCAAATCAGAACACAGCAACGCTTAACACCGTTGTTATTAGGCAGAATAAGACGGAGCGGTGGTGCCGCCAGAGTCGAATTGCACAGGGTACTGCAACCTTCAAACGCCAAATTTTGATCTTATACCCACTACTCATTTCCTTCTGTTTATAATCATCCCTTCATATGCCCGTTACAAACATATTTCCTCTTGTAAATATATTAATACTTCATGGTAATATTGTTTCATGCAAGCTGTCAATGTTATTTCATCTTCCCATGAACGCACTGTAATCTATTCACAATGATCTGGCTTGGTCGATGTCACCCTAGCGTCCCCAACCCTAATGCCACGGTGCCAGTCGCATACATCGCGTGTATAGGGCACCAGCTGTCGGGGTCGACGACCCGGCTGAGACACCCTATCTACGACCCCTGTGTCAACATTCCCAATGAATTGACGTCTGAAAAAACTACAGGCGGGGTGTTAAGATGCAGAGATAAAATCACCCGCAGTACATATTTTAGTAAAAGCGGCTGACTTACATATGAGGCGACCATCTCAGTCCTCGGGAATGGCAACGCATATGTGATCAGTTTCAGATAAAACTCGTTCTATATTGAGCTGGACACAGATATCCGTAGGCGATATAATCAACGGTATATTTGGTTAGAATTCATTACTACAATATACCTTTCCCGAGGGCCTGGAAACGTACGCCCCGTGTTACGCGCTTTAAGCTTCACTTTAAATAAAATCAAGTTTCAACTATTTTCACTACAATTTGCAGCGGAATTTCGTGGCCGCAAAAGTACGTACACAAGCATTTGTTTTTAACGCTCAACGCTACCGCTTCTAGCGCAAAGCGGATTTGCTTTAAGCATGACGGCTTGAGGCTCTCGGGTTAATTTTCTCGTATAACTATTAATTACTGGTAAACCCACTTACGTATTAGTGGTGTTGTTAAATTGTTATATTCAATCTGACGGTGTAAAAATATATGGCAAGTTTATATTTATGATACAAGATATAGTTGTTTGTCGTAAGACTTTGTATGCCGTCATCAATATTAAGAATAGTACAAAGTTTACGTTGGTTGCTACAATATTAAAAAATAAACTTTGTTAGGTTAGAAAGGTACAATTTTCCAAATGGATATAAATGTTTCGATCTTTTTGCGAAATGGAGATGGATTCAAGTGATTCTAAAACAAAAAAGTTAAATCAGCTTTCTGAAGAAAGTCCCAGATATTTCCCCAGGACATACGGAATAAGTAGGTACAGTAATACAAGACACTACCCCGTGTTTTTTTGGTGTATTGAAGTAGCAAATGTAATAATAATAATTACAATTGTAGTTCGCCTGACCATAAGTGGTTACTGCTGCCCTAATTCGGCCACAGGCTCGGATAAGTATGTCTCCCATACCACACCCTTCTAACTAGAACACAGCACGTTTGTTATTAGACAGAAAGAGGTGTGGCGGTGGTGCCTCTGGAGCCGAAACTAACGATGAATTTACATGAAATAACATCTTGAAATACAGGATGCCGATGTCATTTAACCTAATGAGAGCTTTATGCGAGTAATTTGCGCCGCAAAGCAACATTTTAACTTTGACCGCCACGTGTAGTAAATAATGTTTACTTCAAAGAATTACCTATGCTGTTACTTACTTTTGCCACATCAACGCGTGTTTGCGTAATGACTGTTTACGTCCGTGCTAGTGAACAATAAACATTTGAAAACTTGCACTTTTAATTGACTCTGTGAACTAAATCTAACCAACCAAAGACATACATATATATATATTACATTAATTTCTTTCATTTAGCTGATTTTCAGGTTTGTTGTCGATTCAGTACTCTCCCACTGTAGGGCACGGATCTCATAAAGTGAGGGTTAGGTAATAATCTATCGTGCTAAGTGACAAGTGCCAATTGGTACAGACTTCAAAAACCCATCAGCCCTTCAAAAACCCAGCTTGTTTTAAGAACTCTCAGGAACCGTGAATGTTTCCTCACGATGTTCTCGTTCATCGTGTAATCAGGTGATAATTAATTTTAAATCTTAGGTATGTGTTCGACATTCGAACATCGGACCCCCGATTGAGAGGCCGAGTTTAGGTCGCTAAACTATCACTATTTTTATATTACGTTCGCTATATCCAAAGCTAAAAGACAAAATTTAAGTATACAAAAATTAAGTCAGTTAAATCACGCCATTTTAATACCATTTTGTGGTTTATGCTAGATTACTTTTAAACGTTGTCATTTTATATGAACCGCACGATCTTTTTTATTGTCTATAAAACACAAAATAGATATTTCTTAGAAGAAACGTGTTTCATATGTTTCCAAGCAAAACGATAGAGCTGGGACAAAATAGTGTAGGTAACTACACAATTCACTAACACACGTGATTTGTTATGATGCCACTAAATAGACCGGATAATGTACATGCTAAAATATACGTACTACATATAACTGTATGCATTCGGACTGACAATTACACATCTGCACGACGAATTACATTCTGCACATCCTTACGGTTGACTGGCAGAAAATGCTTTTTAGCATTAAGTCCGCCTATTGTACCACGAATATTTTTTTTTGTCAATAAAGATTAAATAAATAAATTGCCACGCTTATTCACAACAGACAAATACTAATGTAATTAAAAATAAATAAAACCAAATCTGATCAAAAATATATTAATTAAAAGTTAATTTTAGTCGAAAGTTTGTAAGATGCAGTTTAAATTCGTAACCAGTCAAAAGTGATTTGACTAAAACAGGCAAAAGCAATACGACTTAGTCAAAAGTAGGTTTCTCTGAAAGTAATTGGTTTATGTAATTGTTGTTGTTTAATGTAAAGTTGGTACTTTTGACTCTACATTTTGACTGTAACATAATATGTTTTTTTATCTTTACGAACTATTTTGAAACAACTTCATTTCCCATTCACAAAAAACTATAATGTAATGGTATTTACTGATCGACAAAACCGTATTTGTTTGAAATTAAATACCACTGTATATCGTAATGAACGTAGCCCAATCTTGTTCGATCGTTGTGTTCGTGTGTTGTTTCTGTTTTCTAAATTCATGTTGTGTACACGACTATACTCGTAAAACGCGAAGAATTTTAATTTTACCAGTTTCCTGCCATTTTATAGCTTCAAAATGACTGGCTTATTGATTTATTGTCCAAGCGGAGTATATGAAGTTATTACCTTTTTTGTTTGTCTTGATGATATCATGGGAAGGTATTATTGATAACGCAATATCAATAGAAACCGATGGAAGATAATAATATGAATGACGACCATCGCGTCGTAGATACTAGGGATGCATCGATACGCTCTTCCGTCGATACGATACTGATACTGATATTTATAAAAAAATATCTAGGATACTGATGCGGACACTGCAGGTTTCAAAGGTGAAAAATGTAAAGAAGTTTTAGATAATTAGTGCATATATTGAGAAACAGACTACAGAACCCAAATAATGTAAAATTGTTGAAAAATTACGGCGTAATTACACAATGTTTCAGCTCAGAACTTAAAAAGTGTCGATGTATCTGGAAACTAATATCACCGATTCCGATGTCGCCGATATATGCGTATCGATATCGGTAAAGTATAACATCCCTATTACGTACTAGGGTTTGTTTGATGTAGCGTAGAGGCGCGAGCCGGATGTGGAACATAATTTGACATTACATTTGAACTTATTCAATGATTGTTACAGAAATCGGTCATGTACCTTTGCTATCGTGAACCTTTTCTGATATAAATGTAACTATAGGTAAAACTTCTTGAATGTTTAAATTTGATAGCAGGTCCTGTATGTCATGTTTCAGTGGTGAACAGTACATGTATTTTTCTACCGTACCTATTTCTATAAAGCTAGCTGGCAATTGAATTTAATGTTATTGGTAAGTTAAAAATTGCAAACGTTCATTAATTATGATGCTTTTTGGTGTAAAAAGAAATAGTAAAAATCGTGAAAATTATAATAATACTGAAAAAAACAGCTGCGTTTCTAGTTAGATCTTCTCAGTAGACGTCAGTAAAAGAAGAAAAATAATGTAACTGACAATTTAAGTGCCTTCGCAGAACCATACAAAATAAATAAATTTAATTTAATTTCGTATCGATCAGGGGGCACGGCAGTGCCTCCGCCAAGTCGAGCAAAAGCAATAGAAGCTATATTCTACAATACTGTAATACGTCTTTTTAGTTCATGAAGTTCTTTATGTACTTTTGTCATAAATTAAACCAGAAGTATATTATTGGTAAAAAATCCCAATTACCAATATATCTTTCAACAAGTATAATTGAATAATTACAATTAATGAGATATAGATACGTACAGTGCCAACGCAGCAGAGTCTGATCCTATACGGACATACATATGGGTGTTTATATAGAGCAGCTTTCGAATCAAACAAGCATTTGTGACGACAATACGTATTATAAATAGAAATTGTACGTAGGTACGTTTCATTCGTTCTATATTGTTATTGATAGTGGAACAAAAACAAATAGGTTGCGTGGGTTGCCTAATTCTGAAAACGATAACGGCAAGCTGTACAAACAGCTTTGATAAAAAAGATGGCGCCGGCACACCTTATCATATCTCTATCAACGTGGAAAAGTGTGCTCAAGAATATTTTTTGAAACATTGCATAACATTAAACGTTACTTTGTTCTTTACGTGTATTGTGAATTGTGTTACATCTTAATGTAAACAAATAAATAAAATTGTGTCTGTTATGTCGAAATAACTGGTTTTTACTATAACCGTTATTAATAATCAATCTATCCAATGTTTAAATTTAACAAGATAGAAATTTAACAATTCTTGCCTGCTAGAAATTGTCAACTTTCGATCTTTGATAGGCATAATTTGATAGATTGATTATTAACTACCAGTTGGGTCCCATTTTTCTTCCCCATGTCTGGTCTATTGCTACTACATATAAATAGTTAGTCTTTGTAATTTAAGATCTAGATATAGCCGAAGCTTTAATTGTCGATATTTATATAACACTTCTTAGATATTAACCGCCTAAAGCTCAAGTTTTACAGCACGAACAAAAATGCGCGGTAACAAACATTGAACACGTTAGACTAGAAAGTGATTATTTTCCAAAACATTATAGGAATTAATATATTTTACCAATGCATAGTTCGTGCGATTTTAACTATACAAAAAAAAACAAAGTTTTGAAAAAAGCGGACTTGCTGCTGTATACCTCTGAGGTATTTGGTAAATAAATATATACACTTATATGTATTATTGTAGCGATATAACTTTATTTGCCGAAAAGACAAATGACCAATTTAACTGATTCTGCATTCGTTTCGCTGTGTATAACACCTACTGTTTCAATCGTGGCCGACCGTCAATTATTTTTAATTAGGTACATCATACATATCTTACGACTTATTATTAGTAGATACGAACACTTTGATCCTATTGCGAGTTCCGCACGGAAACCTATTAATAAGCCTACGCGGCTCGTCCATCCGGTCCGCCCGACCATCTGTCTGTCGTACTTTTAAACGACTGTATCTTTTGAAACGTTTTAGATAACCGGTCGAAATATTCGTAAAGAATTTAATTGTATATCTATATTTTCATTTGGTAATACTTTTTTTTAGATTTTAGAACGTTCAAATGAAAGTTTTTAGTTAACAAAAATTTTCGATATATTTTCTATTAAATGAAAAACTAGTTGTTGGAGCTTACGTTGTTGAAAAATGAACAAATTTCTGCCGCGCACTTCTTCTTAGGTGTTTGGAAATCTTCAATTGCAATGTTTTATGAACTTAGCTTACGTTTTTACATGCATACCACATAGAAGGTATTAGCAAATCCGTATAGAATTTTACAAACTTCATTACTTTATAGTTATGTATGTAGATAATATTATTAAACTTGCTGCAAGGAATAAAATGTCATAATTACTGTCCCCTTGGTAGACACAGGTCGCCTCTCAGAGTGAATGGTTTTTAGACCATAGTCCACCGCGCTAGCCATGTACGAATTGGTAGACTTCACACACCATTACGAAATTTTTTCAAAGAACTCTCAGTTATGCTTGTTTTTGCACGATGTTTTCCTTCACCGTTATAGCAAGTGATAATTAATTTGCACTGTGCACGTAACTTCGAAAAATCAGAGGCGTGCCTGGAGTTTAAACGGCGGACCCCTCGATTGAGTGGACAAGATTCACCCACTAGGCTATCACTGCTTAGCAATAGAAATTTATAACGCAAACATAAATTACCTTAGTCAGATCGATAAGAGAGTAAGATGTTATTGAATTGTATAACTTCATTCAATAAACGATGAATAAGTCTAATGTTATTTAGTTTACGTTGCATAACAGTTTAATGGCTGTGCGCGTGCCACGTTGCCCTCGTAATCTCTAAGGTCCTATTCACACGTAGTACAACCACACAACAATCACACCACAAACGCGACTGCGTGGGCGAGTGCAAATTTGTATGAAACAGCATATTTTTGTTCACACGGACAAAGATTTGCCGTCCAAAACAACAGTTTTATGTGTTTGAACCTTTTGTAGATCGACTTCGGCAGCAATACAGCCACACTTATTTGTAATTAATAAAAACAGTGTTAATCGCTGCTGTGTTTTGGTTTTAATGTGTGGTAAGGAATACTTACCCGAGGCGTTCCAACTTAATCCTCAGGGGTAGCAGCGCATCTGCAGTCTCTAATCTTATCCGGTGTTGATTACTGATGTCCATGGGTGTTAGGGGCCACTTATCCTTAGGTCCTCCTGATGCTCCTGCATACTCATTTACTATTTCTATTTATTAAAATGGATGTTTGGACGATACTGGCCATGTAGCAAGCTCAACGCAATTCAAAAGAGAGAGTTCATATGAGAGATCGGCAACTCTACAAAGATTCTGCAAAGACACATTTTTGTAGCTACCGCAACGCAGTTGTTGCGGCTCTATACGCCACCGCTTGCCAACATTGCGTCGCTGAAGTGTGGCGTGGAGGTGGTACGTGTGAATAGACTAATACGACTGATTCATAGAGAGACCAAATGGTCATAATTAATTTGCTGCTATTATTATACGTTGGAATGCATCATTACAAAACCGCAGAAATGAGAGTCTAAAAATATAGCGTAGTGAAGTGAATATTACATGTATGTAATTAGTACAGTTATTTGTCTTATTCATGTCTTGTGGTTTTGTACCAGAAACTATATTTGTATTTGTGTTGTAGACCAGCGTACCTCAGATTGCTGATTGGAAGTAATCGGCACCTATTTTTAGGTTCCGTCCGTAACCAAGCTTCTATAGCTGACACGAGAACAAATGAGAATATAAAAAAATGATTTGTGGTACCTACGGTTTGACAGTTGGACTATAGTTTGGCCAATTATACCGGGTGTAATCGTTAAGTGTGCACAGGCGATTATTTGGTAACTATTGCAGATATCATAAAACTTTAAACTCATATCGAATGTACTTTACCTAATGAGTAAAATGACAATAATAACTTTTTAAAAATAAACCGAGAAATATTCAAAAATTTTACATTAAACACTTCTATACATCTAGTATCAGATAGTAGAAAGGTATTAGTTTCCTTATTTTAAGTGGAATAGTACGTACTCAATTTACCCTTATTATTTTATTATTATGTATGATCATATGTAGTGCTTTCGATATCAGGTTTAAAGTTTTTTGATATCTGTAATAGTCACGGAATAATCGCCCACACACATACTCGTGCACATTTAACGATTACACCATGTATAGTGCTTACAATTCAGTACACCGCATAATTGTCTCGGAGATTTTAGATATTTTTTTAAACTCTCATGCATGTACGTTTTGTACATGCATGAGAGTTTAAAAAAATATTCTCAAAGATGTATGAAGTCTACCAATTCGCTTTTGAGCAACCCGGTGGACTATGGCCTAAACCCCTTTCACTCTAAGAGATAACCCGTGCCCAACATTGCGAAAGTAATGGGTTACGACTTGAAATACATACATATGAGGCGTTTGAACTTAGTCCTCAGGAGTAGCAACACACCTGTGTCCGACCTCCGGTAGGATTTTGATCTTATTTGGTGTAAATTAATTCGTGGGCGGCAGATGCCACTTATCAACATGTGGCCTGTGTGGTCGTTTACTACTTCTATACCTATCCTATTTAAGAATGAACCACAATAGTAAGTATAATATGTATTTGCTTATTAAGTTATTCGAAGTATTTGTAAATAGACTTTACAATGTGTACGCATAGATAATATACCAAGATAACTATTATTTACACATGAAAAATTCATATACTCTAACCGTCTTTGAGAGTGATACTAAAAACTGTGTATTTAAAGCCACCAATACCACACGCCGAAGGATGAAGTTCCGTCTACATCAACTGGATTCGTGGCGGTCCTCCACGGTTCGGTTTGCACGGACGTTTTTTTACCACGAACGTGCAAAATGTGGAATGAACTTCCTCCTGAGGTATTCCCGGCGCGCTATGACTTGGGGCTCTTCAAAAACGGTG
>DWRA01004700.1:0-10574 GCA_018250295.1 Spathilepia clonius
GAGGATTAAGGAACACCTCGTGTGCCCTACTATACCTTTCAAACCCAAAATATAGCAGCTTTTAACACTGTTGTTATAAGGAAGAAATAGGCGCGGTGGTGGTGCCAACATAGTCGAACAAAATAGTGAATAATGGAGATCCATTTAAACTTTCATATCTTTTGTATATAATTACTTATATTATGTTAAATATCATAGTTTCAATGATCCTTACGATTTTTGACGCATTGTTAATCTTATAACTGATAATGTACCCTTGCCAATATAATGTAATGTATAATGTATATAATCAATATCTATTTGTATGCTTTTTAGAGGTATAGGTATCTAAGTTTTACTTTTATAACTTTGTTTAGAAAGGTATAGCTATTGGAAATGGTAAGTTTGTATAATAATTATTATTATTTAATCTAACAACATTATATATAGGAGTGATTTTTTATATATAGTTGTGTAAGACATTTTGTAGAGAGATAATGATTTGTTTTACCAGCTTAGGCGGGTATTATTTTGTAACAAAGAAGTATCAAGCGAGCACGTCTTCCACCTAATTGTAACTGGTTGCTGTAGGCTATGGCCATTTGTAATCGACCCCAGATGAGATCAGAGTCCTTCCTGGGGTCGGCCACAAACGCGACGCTACCTCTGAGGACTAAGTTGGAACGCCTCGGACAAGTATATCGTTATTACCACACCATTCAAACTGAAATCCAGAAACGCTTGACACTGGTTTTATAAGGTGGAAATAGGAGTGGTGGCGGAGAGCCTCCAGAGTCGTATCGAAGGGTTCCACCACCATGAAATGCGTGTACATATATATATTTAATTTAGCTTGAATAAAGAACAATACAATCGTTAACAAATCTTAAGAAATATAATTAACTCAAACACGCAAGCAGATTTCCTCCTGATTTTTTACTTTGCCATTAAATCAGGTAACAATTAATCAACAAAGTTTAAAACTACAAAAACCTCAAACCATACAACTTAACCCTGCACCTCTTACATAAGAGGCGAAATACCACTTCTATCACAGCTAAAACAATTTCCTAATGTAGTTCACTATATTGTTTGCATATACATGGATGCGTCATTCATTCCCATTCAGTAGAAATGAAAATAGATTTCTGTAAGCTCAACACTATATAGGCTTCGTCGATAAATTAATTTGTCCGACGCTAAATGTTCGTGCGGATTTTTCCCGTGCATCAATAACAGTTGGTGACACGATCGCGTCCGTTACTAACAGCTCTGTTACACTGGCGATGTTTAAATGCGATGTTTTTTACGTTCTTGTATGATAAGTTTGGAAAACATGCGGTGTTTTGTTTTTATATCATGAGTACTATCATTATTAACAAAAACTTACGGATATTACGACTAAGTCGTGCAGACGTCTAAAATGTAAAAGGTTTATATTCTGGTCTGGGCATTTGTCCTTCCTTTGTCATATCTGTAATGCTCACAACACAGAACCTAAGAGTGTCTTCAAATAATTTAAATGTCCTCATAGTACGTATTATGTACTGAAACTTTAACACACTGTAACGATGAATCTAAAAAATCTACTACTAAGTACTTAGAAAGATTTTTTGAAAATTCGTCAAAGTAGATTGTACGCATCGAGAGTATTTTTAAAATTTTTGGTTTCCGAGTAAATAAAAGTTTACAAGAGCGTCTGTAAACGCTAGTACGAAAAGGTAACATCACCCTCACATTTTATTACATCCGCTGCAAAGCGCTCGTCATGACGAACGCATCACTCGTCACCGTAAAATTTATTACATCGAAACGCCTAAACGGTCCGAAAATTCAAATTCCATCGTCACCGCTACATCAACCCTCATGTTACTGCTCGTAATTTTTATCAACAAATTTTCGATAATATTTTATCGAAAACCCTTTGTCGTATCGAACCTTTGTCCTATGTACCGGTATTTTGACGCAGTCGTCTTGTTAAGCGCTAGTTTTTAAAACAGTAACAGTACAGTACAGTTGCTTATTTAATTTTTTACATAGAAATAAATTATTAAATAACAATAATCTATAACATGCCGGAAATTAAATGTAAAGTTATTGCGATTGCATAATGTTTGTGACGCAACGATCAACTAAGTGGCGTATCACAAAGAGTTCGGGTTTCAACCCCCGGTCAAGCAGACATCTATAATTAATTTAACTCTGCATCTTTCTGTCTGTGCATTAGGTTTTCTCTTTGTTCCCAGTATTCCCACACAAGGAATCTTAGTGTGACGCTATCAGTATAGAAAGTGATATGATTTCTACTTGTTTCGTTCGTTTCATCAGTTATTACTTTAAGATAGTAAACACATGAGCGACAATTCTATGATGCGCGATGAGCGACAATGTTAATGACCGTCTCTCCGACCGTCGACCGATCACTGTTTGTTGCCACCTTGTGGTAACTGACCCATCCACCGATCATCCACAACAATTGCCGGCATCAGCTGTCGACTACTAGCTCACTAACGTTTATGTGTTACATCCCTTCTTCAAATCTAAGAGAAATTGACTATCTTCTAAATTAAATATGTTAATGAAATGTTCATACAGTAAACATCAAAAAATCTGTACATATAATTAACGGAGTTAGCATAACAACATAACGTATCAATTAACGGGAATTGTAAACATATGCGTTATTAATATGCCCACGATGCTAAAATTTATAACAAAGTAATTTTATGAGTAATATTTATTGTAATAAAGGAGAAATAAGCAAATAGTCTGTTCGATGGTAAATGGCCAATGCTGTCTATGAAAGCTTAGCATCTGGAGACCGTCCTCCACTGCATCCAAGACCATTCCTAGATGCGATGCTACCGCAGATGACTAAGTTGGAATTCCACGTATCCTTATCAAAGCACAACAATGCTTGACACTGCTGTTATGAGGCAAAAAATCTACGGCTGTTTTCGGAGTTGAACGAAGAAAGGTTCTATCACGTTTAAATTGTAGCCAAATCCATTAATATTTAATATCATGTTGACGGCGGCGTCCTCTTTTATTTATTGCGTTGAATATTATTATTACGGTCGTTCAGGATTAAGCTATCTTCAGTAATTAAAATGTTATTAAGAGCATTAATACGCGGTACTGTACATACTTCTTTATGGCCCGGATAGAAACAAAAATAAATTAAATTTGGTTTAAAAATTCTAATAAAGTGTTTTTTGTAATAATGCGTTTAAGGATGGGCTTTGCAGTCAAAATTTAACTCATAAGCTATTAATGAGTAGTGTACAAAAAGTACCCCCTAAAAGCTATTTAAGTCAGTAGCCACCGTCACAATGGACATTTATAATCAACCTCAAACAAAAAGATTTGAATACAAACGGATGTTGGCTACAAATACATAGTTACTACAGAAGTTTAAGTCGGAGACGGATTAAATGGAACTACAATTTGTAACGACAACAAAAATCCAAGTTACAACGACTTTTTAACTTGGATTTTTTTATACAGAAGTACATAGCAAACCAGCATACAGGTGCCACTCGTGGACATCTATATTCAACCACAGATAGATAGTCCTACCTGAATTCGGCTACAATGTGCTACGACCTCGATTATTAAGTTAGAAAGCCTGGGATAAGTGTGTCACCCTTACCATACCCTTCTAACCACATCGTTAAGCGCTGTAGTGGATACAATCCACTACAGCGCTTAACATTGTAGTTATTGGGTAAAAAAGGCATGGTGGTACCACCGCTGGTGTCAAACCTCGAAAAGTCCCAGCACTTTCTATTGTTGTACATAATACGTGCATAATAATTCATTCACAAAAACCATCGAAGATTTTATTGAAGATGTTCAAATATTGAAACGAAGGATCAAACAATCGCCGACGATAAATATTACCGAGTTATCCGTAGTGAAAATCGGCAAATTTGAACAGGCTAGGAATACAAAAGTTCGACCATTAAGCAAGCTGACTGCACCCGCTTTTGTGAACTTGATAAGGCGCTTGCCTTACTCATAGCGATATTAGTTTTATTTGGTGAATAGGCACGCAGTTTATATGATAAATGAACAATTAATCATGATTGATCTGTCGAATTTGAGGAGTCGCTGTGCTAAGGATGTTCTAGTTTAGTCAGTGACTTCACTGTAATACAATAAAATAATATTATTAAAGATGGTGTCAGCGAGCGACTCTGTAAGTTACTTTTGCTTTTAAAATACTGTTTAACCATTAATATTTTGTCCGTAAAAAAGTGGTCTTATATTTCTAAGCATAGAAACACTTTAGCTACTTTGTAATTACAAATAAAAACATACTTTATAAAAAAATTGTCGCACGATCAAATTATTTATCGCCAACATAACTCGTTTATAGTACGACGTGTTAACTGCTAGTACCAACTAGATCAGAGCTGTCGATTTTATGTATTTGCCGCTAAAAACTTTGTAATATTAAGTGGATATGTCGAGTGAATGTAGCCAAATCTGATATTTATTGGCAGTTACATTATGGGTCTTTTAAAGGCATTTGTTACATTTGGAGTCTTTTTTGTGAGTACATTATACGGCTCTATTTTATGGCATAAGAGAAGTATGGTTTAAAAGTCGATAAAACGGTGTTGTAAATCCTTTACGATTTTTAACACCCACGCCACGAGACTTCATTTCAAATCTTTAGTTTCTTTGTAGGTTAAGATCTACAAAATCTGCTGTGTGTCACATAGAGTGTTATGGTGAAGATTTCTTCAGAATTCCCCTTATAATGGGTTAGGACTGTTGTCCAGTGGTTGGGCATAAAAAAGGGATGTAATCGTATTAAAACAAATTTCCAACCTCTAGTAGATAGTTATCGAGTTCGATGCTTAACCCAGTCATGTTGATCAGTAAGAGCACAGCGGTACCGGGTTCTATTCCCCGCCGGCCCGAAAAAAATTAAAGAAACAAATCCTTTAAAGAAATTACAAACGGGCGGGGTAACCTTATAAAAAATATATTTGAGTGTAGAAAGCGTATTTTTTTTAGTACTGTCTTTCTGTGTGGAACCTTAAAAATAAAACCATTAAATCAAAATTTTTATACAATGACATTATAATTTCAGTTTCCTCATGTCCAGTTTATCTGTGTTTGTAAATCTAGTTCCAGGGGGAGTTATTAAGCAATTATGAACTAGTAAGGCCAGTTAAATTAGCATAATTGATTTGGTCAACTGATTTATGCTAAGCTCTAGCCACTAATGAGGTGCATTCATAGACATCGCATATTAATGTAAAATCATTGATGTAGATTTTGCTGCATGATAATTGGCTGCGGTGGAACCACTGTTCCGTCATTTTTGTGAAAACTAATGAGCATGAAGTTAATAATGTCTAGTGGTCACAGGTCCCTACATATATTTGTAATTGTCCTTAGGCTGACATGGATCCTACTTGTCATCAGTTATAAATGAGTTGCTACCCATAATAACAAGTCCCACTGCTGGGCACTTCCTAGCTAGCACCTCTCACAGTGAACGGAGCTTAGGCTAGCTATAATCCACCACACTTGATTAGTGATGCATTGTTAGAACACCCGCTTTTTCAAAGAACTCTCAGATTTATAGGTTTCCTCACGATCAAATCGGTATGCTGTTAATATTTCTGGTTAGTGGTGACAGTGCTTCTACGGTAGAATAACGTACAGTTTTTCCACCTTTATTTTGAACATTTATTTCTAGTGTGCGGCCCTAGTGTATTTTTTCGCTGCTAAGAACATTATTACAAATTTTAGAAGTAGATTTTCTCAAAATCCTTCATTCTGTGTAAAGAAGTAAGGTAATTTACAAGAAAATTTACAGCAATATTGATCATGCTCTGAATTTGAACGTCGGACCTCCAGAGCGAAAGGCCGAATATCGTACAACTAAGCTCATAACTTCCGTCAGTACCATTAATATTCCATCTTTATTATAACCGTTATTCGAACGCCACAACACTATTAATAATACTTAATGAATACTAAACGACAAAACTAATCAATTAATCAGCCTTTAGTAGTGAAGTACTTGTTAATTAATAACAGCTATTAATTAACGGTTATCATCTTATCTCAATAGACCGCCAACTGTTTCCAATATGGTGGAAACTAATCCTAAAATGGGAAACATTAATCTCAATCCGGCGTAACTTTGACCACCCAGGGGGATTAAGAAAAATTTCAATTATCCTACATTCTTTCTCCACTTTGCGTTACCTGTCTGATTACAAAGATCTTAAAGATAAGAGAGTAACTCTTTTTGATAATAAAATAAATACATAAGCACAAAGTTTATGCTAATTTAAATTCAGTTTTTTTACCAATGTATTTTGATATAGACATTTTTAATAGTACATTAGTTTGTAAAATATGATACTGTAACTTAATCGGGTTCAATTTTAGACTTCCATTTATTGAAGCATTACTTCAAATTATTCAATTCTATTTTATATGATGGAGGTAGCAGATGAGTATACAATCTACCCGATGGTTAGTGGCTACTGTCGCGCCAAGATGTTTATAATTAATCCAAGATAAGATTAGCATCCTTCCTGAAATTTACCGCAGATGCCATGGTACCCCTGAGGCTAAGTTGAAACGCTTCGGATAAATATGTCTCCCTGAATTCAAATCAGAGTACAGCAGCGCTAAGCTATTAGACAGAAATATGTATGATTGTGCCTCCAGAGACGAAATACAAACATCTCTAACTCTAAATTAATCAAGTAATAAACGAGCTTGCGTATGTGTATTAACAACCCGCTACACTTAATCATGAGTGTAATTTAACCCCTGTGGCGAAGCGGTCACCGTACGGGTCTGAGACACAGAGCGTCCCTGGTTCAATCCCAGACAGATATATAAATGATGAATGTTGATTTTTGTTCTGGGCTTGGGTGTTAGTGTATTCGTCTTTGTGTGTCCATGGCATCCACGACACAGAGAATCCTAGTGTGGGCCTTTAAATGTAGAAAGTGTTATTTTAAGTTAATTAAAATACCACCCAGTGTAACATTTATTCGTTACTGGGTCACAGTGCAACACGTCCCGTAAGTCGGCAAGGCACGACGGTAGAATTTTATTCCCGTCTGAATTAAAACCGAATGGAATCCCATTTTATAATTTTCTTCCGATTTACAGATAGAGGGCTCGTTTTTTTATTTCACTTAAGGAACGGTATAGCAATGCCATTGTTATTAGAATCATAGAGTGTTATTCAAAATTATTTATCGATTTATTATCAAGGGGGCTAATAAGCTAACAACCTGTAGCCAGCGTCCAAAGGCTGACAACATTGGCCGACATTAAACGGCATCAGCCCGCGGTAGTTGCCTACCGTCGACTACAGCCACCTAGTGCCAGCGACTGCTAGCGACCATCGGCGACGGTCGCCAAAACTAAGTCTCGCTTATCTATTAAGAAATGTCGCTCATGTTACAGATGTCATAATTTTTTTTTTATATTTTTGCGAACATTATGCATTTTTTGTATCAGAACTGGCGGTTTGTTGCCGTAAAAAAAGTTTGCAATGTATTTATTTTAAAACAAGATTGAATGCGATATTTCGATCACCTATATTTTAGTACAGCCACATCAACTAGATGAAAGTGCTAGTAGTACCTCTTGAAAAACTTGTAGATGGAAGTACAAATATTGAAAACCTTATTACACAAAAAGCAAATCGAAAGGAGTCCATTTGCCATGAAATTAAAATGGACGTTTTTTTCATCACTCACTTGGTTAACTGTCTTTCATTCAACAAAAGGTTATGCCATATTCTGTCACGTCCCCTTCTCCACTTCTTCGCTTCGGCTCAAGTTTTCCACCCTCGTTTCACCCTCATCGAAGTTGTAAATACCTAAACAGCCAGCAAACGATTCTTAAAAAATACTTGCCTCTCGCAACGACGCGGTCCGTCTTCATATTTTTGATAATATAGTAGGGTCAAACAAAATTGTGATATTCAATAGGTCGCCCTGTGCCTTCATCATAATTTTGGCGAGATGCAAGTCTGTACACAAGTATATATGTGTATATTGGACTTTGAAAATTGCTCCTCAATATATTCACCTGAGAGCAAAATGCTCAAGCGACAATTCGTAGGACAAACATTCTCCTACAAACTCATACTGGGGGATTTTATCGTATTGAAAATTGCATGAGCAAAAAGGTTTCCTTAACGCCTTAAACACCCACATATCTACTCCCTAATCTTAACAATCGAAGCTTTAGGAAGATCAGCCTGTTAGTGCGTCATGTACAAAAAATTAGTATCCATGAAATGCACACGTATTTAGTGCCAAAATTAATTAAATTTTCATATTTCTTCTAACTTAAAATCGCTTCGCCACGCCTATGGTCTTTGGCAAGGCTTTAACAATCTGAGCCGAAAAGAGATAGAAGTTTGTTCTTATATCGATTTCGCAATCTTGACTCACGTCAGAGCTTTAATCGATTTTGTGTCTATTGCAGTTAATTAAGTTTAGCAGAAAAATCCGTTTTACCAATCGAGTAATGAAATCGATTAGGTAACTTACTTCTGTTAAGCGGAAGGCATTTGTACATTGCTCTAATTTATGAAATAGTCATTGGCTCTTCGGTAAACAAATAAATTGTGTCGTCCATTTTCTTATCCCTTTTATTTTTATTAACACTGAGGCTAAAAATAATTAATTTATCCTGTGAAACAAAATATTGAAATATACCAAGTCATGTCTATTGCGTCGATAATGTATGTTAATACAATAAAAAAAAATACTCCTACTACTTTTACTTAAGGTAGACGTGTGAAGTCTTTGAGTCCTCCTCATTATCCTCAGTTATCTTCAAGATATTTTCCGTTGTCGTAGCAATTTATACTTCACAGCTGACTCATAACGGTAAAAATTTAGGTGCATATCCAGGATTTGTATCCTGGACCAATGTGAGAGTCTTAAATTCATAAAACAATATAATTAACACTTCTATATTATATCATACGCTAATACAACTTAATACAACACAATTCATCTTTCGATTAGACGATGCTGAATCCACTGTGTGACTTAAGATCTTGTCCTTCACATCTGTCCTTCGTCCGTCTTTCCATTAACACTAGTCCCTGTCTTACAATCTTTACCGACGTAACAACAAAAAATTGACAATGATCATTCATCAGCTTTCAATACTTCCTTTGTAAACCATAAATCGTTGTTATTTTATCTCGACCAGCATCATATCTTATTTACAAAGCAAATCATTATTCTCGTGTCTTTTGCGTTATGATGCTGCGTTCATAATATCGTGACGAAAGTTCTTGTTCTTATATTAAAACCAGCCTCATATCTTATTTACTACAAACCAAATCATACACAGATCAAGATTCACCTATCATTTGCACTTCGTTACTGCATTCACCTTACATGATCACGTAAGACGTTATTCTTCTGTGCACACCAGTCTCATTTCTTGTTTACCAGAAATCAAACCACACACAAATCATGATTTACTAGCCCGTTGCACTTCCTTACTGCATTCATCTTATCGTGACTAAGTAATTCTTCTATTAAGGCCAGTTTTATATCTAATATAATTTACCACAAACAAAGCCTCACAAACCATGATTCTCCCGTCCTCCGCACGATACTTCAATTGCAAACCATATGTCCTCGTTCTTCCATTAAGACCAGCATCATATCGGCACATAACTCACGGCCAGTGTCAGGTGAAGCTGCACTATCTTATTTATTTTCCTACGGAGAGCCATTCGTGGCGAACTGTATATTGATCTGTCACCGCACATTTGTATAAAGGATTTATTGTGATTCGAACTGAATTGATGATGCATCCCCGCATCTGGTTAACGGGTCCTGTTCCGCTCCGACAATGTAATGGAGTGCTCTAATGCGTTCCTTTATTTATGGATCTTTTGATAATGTTGTACAAGTGTATATAAATAAAGCCGAAGGAATGCTTTAAAAATGTTGCTATATATACATTCTATACTATATATAGCAGCTTTTCTGTAATTTTTGCATTCTGCGACTGCAATCTTTATTTATTTAAGTATTTTTATAGAAATATTTATACGGATATAGAACTTATACTTTTCTATAATCAGTTTTTTGAAAGTGTTTTCTGAAAACATAGTATCGACACCAGTATAGTACAATATCCGTTGGAAACAAAACGTATCTTACAAATCATTTAGTGTCTGTCTGTGTATTTGTTATCAATTTCAAATTAAGAAACTCGGTTACTCTTGTATAGTCTGAGATTCAATTTAATATATTTTAGTAGTCTCACATTCTATAATGTCGAAGGATAATAATATTCACTTAAACAACTCGTTACTAAGCAATTAATTACGTTCTCAAGACTAAATAATTGTTTTGAACTACTGAAGGCTAAAATTAATTACTGGTTATGAATTAATATTGTGTATGTAATATATACAATGCAAAATGAATGATAATATAATAAAATATTGCTAATCTGAGCTCATAAAAAACAAAAGAAGATGTAATTATAAACTAAGTAAATATATATCTAACTAAGAATAAATTAATACTATAAATAAAATAAATGTGCCAGATCGC
>DWRA01004701.1:0-10568 GCA_018250295.1 Spathilepia clonius
ATTTTAGGTTATTTTTAATAAAATCTATTTACAATACTGCATAAAATAATTTGTTCTATGTATATAAATATAATATTATTCAAAATCATGAACATTTTTAATGATTTTGGCATGTGTGTGGTTTGGTTCCTGTTTACATAAGTTGGTCCAATTACGTAGGTGATATCAACATTATTTTTTTAAATACATTTTATTAATTATGTAGGGTGTGGTAGGGGTTATGTAACATAAACGACCTCCTTAGTATATAAAATATGTTTATATCACCTATATATAAGTATAAGAGTATTAAAATTGATTTTAAGGATTTGTTGCTTAAGAGGGCAAATACTTTATTTATTCTAGTATCAGAATAAATATTATTGGTACAATCCCCTTACGGAAAAATTGCGACCCCCCAGGACCTAGCAAGGCATAGGTAGTACGTTTAACGTTAACATTATATCAGGGAGACGTAAATACCACAAGAAAATTATAAAGCCGTGTACATACATCTACTTATAAACTGAGAAACTTTCTTTTGAAACATATAGTTTCATAAGAGTCGGTTCTAAAGGTTTATGCATTCAGCCAATGTCAAGTATATTTCAAGTATTAACAAGTAATATATACGTAAGCGGTATATCAACTAAAAGCTGGGGCAACTCGCTCCCCTTTTGTTTTAGCAAAATGGTGGAACTTTACTAAAACATACGGATTCTCCGAGAAAAGTTGAGGTTGTCTCCAATTTGAGAATAAGGAAATATAACAATTAATCAATGCTTGTACAGTTATTTCAATTGTCTTTACAATCTTATGACTTTGATAGTATATTATCATATTTTTAATTATCTTGCCGTCAATCCATTATTATTTCACTGCTGGATATGGGTTTCCTCCCAAAGTGAGAAGGGTTTAGGCCTAAGTCTACCACGCTGGTCAGGTGTGAATTTTCAGACTTCATACAAATTTGAAGACTTTTTTAAAGAAATCTCAGGCATTTATGTGTCTTTTCGTTTTCTTTCGGCGTTGTAGCAATAAATTTGTAATATACTTACACATAATTAAAAAAAATAGAATTGCTTGGGATTCAAACCCCGAACCGCTTGATTGAGTTAATCTTAGTTAGGAAACAGCTTACACACTTAAAATAGTAAGATAATGTACGCTAAAAACTTAGCATATTAGGTAGGTAACATAGCATATTGAAATGTATAACCTGACCCTATTATAAAATTATATTACAAAGTGGTGTGGATTGTATCTGCCCCAAGCTTAGTTAAGGTCAACTGTAGACACGAAATAACAAGTGTTACCGCAAAATTGACAATGAAAATAATTTTATGTCTATTAATTCCCTCGACAGCCTATTAACAAGGGGTAGCACTCGTATTAAAATGATAAATGACTCTAATCATCATTTCTCTGTGTCCAACATAAGGAGACCTGTCTATTTGGCGAATAATTTGGAAGTAACTAAGAGGTAAATCCTCATCGTATCAGAGGCCCTCTCAGATTGGTTTGCTTTACCCCAAGTCGGTCGCTTCGTACGTTAACTTTAACAAATTACTGTAGCAATGAGACTCGAGTTGCGCAACTCAGTTTTGTCTGTCGGAGGTGGGAAAGATGAATTGTTCTTTTGACCCCTTTTGTAAAAATTATTATCCTCATTTATAATAGTCCCTTGAATCGTTTCTTCTTAAGAGAACGGTCAGAAAATGGGAAGTAAAAATTGTAGGTAGGTAATTTACGATAGTTACAGAATTTGTATTTAGTGAACTGTAGTTGTAGTAATTGTACCAGATCTTAAAAAGCTGTCCATTTCTAAATAATTGTTATTTTAACTCCTTATACTTGTTTGTATAGTATTTAGAAAAAATAAATCCTTTTGGTGTTATTTTTTTGTTTTTGTCACGCTATAAGTTCATTTTTTTATATTTCCTGTGTTTAAAGACAGTATATTTTAACGATGAGAAGTAGCCGAGATTTTTGTTGAATTATAAATACCTTTTACGCTTGTTTTTTTTTAGAAAAATAACTTTTAAAAATACGGTCGTATTGTTATAACTAAGACGTCAAGAAACGCCAGACATACGTCGTAGTATAAAATTGGCTGCTATGGACCAAAGACCATATTCGGATTCAAAGAAGTTAGTAGCATTGGTGGGTCACTGGTATCGATTTTATACAAATTAAAGTCAAAGTATAGAGTGAATTCTTTGAAGCTTCATTCTTTGAGCTTTTTGAAGAGCGTGGGGTACCTACTAGCTTTTATATAATGGTACTTACTGCATATTACAAAATGAAAACGAAAATTTAAATTCGCAAGTAACCATTGATATTAAATGAAAAACAATATTTTATAAACGAATAAAAAATATACCCAATTAATGAATATTGTATATTGCGTTATTAATAAATTACGTAATTACATCGTACATAGTCGCATACTTATGAAATATTTATCAAATGTTGCCATAAAATGATTTCAGGTTGAACCGTTTCAGGTCTCAACAACGGTAGGCTCTTAACAGACATTAATAAACGCGACCGCTAAAAACGGAAATTCAAAAGTTGCTCTCCCGAAAGGGTTGCCATTATTAAAATTAAAATTAGATTACGTTTTTCGGTTAAAGCCGTTGTTTTGCGAGGTAATTATCTTGGAGGGAGTGAGGCAGGTGATTAACAGCGTACGATCTAATTCGATAGCTGTTGTAATATTAACAAGTATTTCGGTGAAACAGTTTTTGGTACGTTTTTGATTGCAGTTTAGACCCGATGATAATTACTTTTGGGAAAGGGTTGTGAGAAGCGCACATACAGGGTGATTGCGATAACGCTTGTGCTGACGTGATGTTCCCACTGAGTGTTAGTGTTTTGCGGTTGTGTTAATTTTCCTTCAGATTTAAAAGTTCGTATTTGAGTTTGAGTGAAGGATATTAAAACTGTCATGCTGGATATATGGACGAACATAATCAGGATTGTTTTAGGCAATGTAAGAGACAGTATACAATTTGGGGCATTTTAGAAAGTAAGAAATATATGTAATAATATAATTAAGAAATTTTGTAACTTTTTAAATTTCAGGATTATTTATTATTATGTCATTTTCTGCTTCCAAAAATATAAAGGGTCTCGTTTGATTTTCTATAATATATAAATTCGGAAATTTCAAAGGGAATCCTTAGTAAGATTTTACAAAAAATTGAGTTCTCAAGGTATTAACAAGGTCAATTAGTATTGGTTTCATTGGTAAGGTACCACCACCACATCTATGTCTAACGTAAAATATTTCTTATCTTTCGTATACTTATAGGTCGTACTTCAATGTTATAAAAAAACGTTAGAAATCTTTATACCGTCTCAAAGATTCCGATAATCTTCAATGAATTACAACCGAGACAGTAGGTATACTTAAAATAAGCTTTAATATACAGTCTATTAATTAATTAATTCAGAAAGCTATTATTTAAATTAGTAACTAATTATCAGACATGGAAATAGCGACCGATTTAAAAACACCCTGTATATCAGATGTTGGTGTTATTGTGATTATATCAGGGGGCGAGTAAAGCGGGCACTTTGACATTGTTCTCGTACATTAATAATGGTATTACTTCCAACTTGTATGCCCTGGGTGATAACTTGTGTTGAACGCATGCTTAAAATTACATCACGTAAGAACTCTTGGAGACACCTCGGGAACTTAGTTGTTGCTCCGCCGATGCTAAGAAGATTATTGACACTACGTTGTAGAACTAGAATATATATATTATATTGCAAGGCAAGACTGGAACTTACTTCTACGTAAGAAATGATGGCACGTAGAAATTAGAAAATATATAATGATATTAAAAAAGCGACCCCGCTGACTTTCTAGTTGGACCTTCTTGGTTGAGGTCTCGTCCAAGACCACCTGACACAGGATCACCTTTCTAATAAGAAGAAAAAATATTATAAGCGGCAATTTGGAAGTGTCGCCGTAGCCCTATACAAAATAAAATATTTCATTTAGGTTAATTTAATATTTCGTTCACAACAATTATTATCATAGTTGTGGTGTAAATGAAAATAGTTTGTTTTAATAATATGGTACAAAAGTATTTCATATACAGATCATGGATCATACACATTATTGGAATATTAATTCACTGACCTATTTCTAAAGAGCGGTATATTCAAGTAATGATGACAGAACAGACATAAAAAAAATATATACGGTCGTATGGAGAAACCTCCTCGTTTTTTGAATTCGATCAAAAATATAACAACCGCGAAGCTGTTTGAACGTGGTTTATGGCAAAATTGAAACCCGGCATTTAAATAAAATCCCAGCTAGACGCCTGTAATTTTTTAGTTACGTGCGTTTTAGGAAGAGCTCACTTGGCAATTCTATAAATAAAAAAAGTTGTCAAAGTTGCATACAGGCTACTAAATCCCACTTGGCCAATACGGTGTACTATGAGGGGACAGCCATGCCCAGCAGTGGGATTGTAATGGTTTGACGATAATCTGCAGGCATTTACCATGAGATGGATTGCAAGCTCGATTGGAATTTTATACAATGTATTAAACAAAAATATTAACATTTTGTTATGTAACGAGTATTCACGACACGACGTTTTCATTTCTTAATTGCCGATATTTTGACAAAGTTGCACGGATCGTGGTTACGGCAGAACTGCGGTGGCGGGGAGAAACTGTTGACAAGCACTAATGATAAACTTTTTCTTTTATAGGTTCCATATCGCGACACACAACACTAACTATATTCTTACGTACGTCTTGCGTATCGTAAGTACCCGTTATATAACAAAATGTATCAATTCTGCGATAATATTAGTCTAATCTATCGCTTCTTTATTTAGCTTTCACGTTGAGACAGGTCTTGGTGACAGGTGAGAACGAGTCGGGCAATTACGCCAGTCTTTGATGGGATCAACTGGCTTCGAGGAGGATTGTAGGGGAGACCGAATACAGGGAAATAAGCTTTGGAAATGGCCAGGCCCTTTCAAAAGGCGTTAGGCGGATAAATGTAAATGCACTTTAATGTAGCAGTCAATCATTTGTAAACCTTTTTACGGATTTTGTTTCATATACAGATTTTATGTTGATATAAAATGTATCAAAAATGTTCATTTCATAAAAAATGTAATCAATTGTAAAAAAGGAAATGTTCTAACCTAGGGTTAGTATGAAAATAATAAAGATGCTGTTTAATTAATTGATAATAAACTCTTATTACTAATTTAATTAAATTAAAACAGTTTTTAATTTAATTAAAACAGTTTTTAATTTAATTAAAACAGTTTTTAATTTAATTAAAACAGTTTTTGATTTATTTTAATTCGCGCTTAGCTAGGCCTTATTAGCTGCACCTACCTTACTAACACTTTTTACCCAATAGTGTATGTAGATAACGTTACATAAATTGTAAATGATTTTTTTCATGTGGAAACGGATTGTCATGGACATACTTACCTGGATAAATTTTAACAGTAAGTTCTAAATACAATAATTCATCAACATCTTTAGAACCGGAGAAACAATTTACTTACGTACTTACAAGAATTGTTTGTTTAAAGTAGGATACGATCAGACGAAACAGTTAAGAACATTTTTTTTTGTTTGTCTACCGATTTTTTGGAAGTTATTGTCGTGGTAGTTATATTATTCTATGTTGTGAACACGAAATACCTAAATTTTCTATTATGATTATGTTCGTATTTGAACATCAGGCGAAAACTAGCAAATAAGTATCTACGTAATAATAGCTTTGGTAAACGAATATGGGAAGTTATTGTTTTTTTTATAATACTGAAGTCAACGAGCATACTGTCCACCTTATAGTGGCCACTGGCGCCCATAGACATCGCTAATCAACCTCAGCTAATATTACAGACTTACTTGGAGTCGGCCACAAACGTGAGAAGAAATTCTTAATAAAAGTCGGTTAATAATAATAAAAATCCCTTTTATATAATAATAATAATAATAATCATTTCTACATATTATTAACCAACATAATCAATATAATATCCTTAATTGGCAACGATACCTAGTTCATTAATTTACAATTGAATTAAAAAAATCCTCAACATATCTCCGTAAATTCTCTACAAAAATAATATAAAAGTTACGTAGCAAGAGGGTGGTCCAAAATTGTCTAAGAAATAGGAACATAGCCATAAATGTAAAAGATAAATTACGACAAATTATAAAATTAAATTACCGCAGAACGAGCGGAACGGGCGAGCGCCCTCACAATCCCCTCACTAGCACCATCTAATCGGCATCCTATGGTTTCTATAAAATCACATTAGGGCCCACTGTATACGCCTCGGGGTCGCTAAGGGTTCAGCGAGATATATCGTAGGAATACGTGTACTAGAAGTGACGGGAAAAATTATATTGTAAAGCAACTTTATACCTATCACATATTGAATTATTCGACAATTTATAATGTTACAGTCTAAAGGACCTCGTTTTTAAAAAAATACTTGTAAGCTTTATTTTTGCTATTTAATACTCGGAATTGTAATAATTGTTTTAGAACTTAACGTTTAATTTCTAGTACTTACAACACTCTGAGCATATTTTTAGTACTAAGAAAACTTCGAGTCACATTAACTATATGTTATTATTACACCTTTTTATTACGATTGTTATATTGGTTTAAACGAGTAAACAGGCGCCTATTTTTTATATATGGTAATTGAAACAAGTTATTAATATTAACTTTGTATCTTTATTGTTTGTTTACAGGGGTGGTGTTGATTTTTCATCAGGTTGGTTAGAACTACAATGGATACGGTTAATACGATGACGATACGATCAAATCTCGATGAGTATATGTAATTTCGCATATGATTTTGCATATCACAACATACAAGAGTAGAAAAGCAAAATTCTGATATTCCTGTTCTTGTCATTTGACTTGTGAACAATGGCTTGGCTTACTTTAAGTACTTACAGGTTTCCAATGACATCTGTAATGAAACATCATTAAGTCGTAAATGGTCTAACATAAAACGGCGGCACTTCCAGTACCTAGATATCCGAGTAATCCACCTTCTGCGCACGTTTTTGTAGATTAAAAATGTAATTAATTTTTTATTGCGTACTGTATTGGCTTGTGCAAATGTTGTTTTTGTTTTTGGCCGGCAAACAAGCCCGCGGCGGGTCTGTGGATTATAGAGTTTATTCTATCTTGAGGCTTCAGATTAGTTGTACAATGTGGATAAAAGGGAACTTTTCTTAAGCCGTAAATATGGTGTATATTTTCAGAGAAAGATTTTCTAAGTTTGTTAATATCGAATTTAGGTTGCCTGTGTTGAGTTTCGTGTCTACTTTAAACGTGATGTAATATTAACCACGTAGACTTATACTTTAGCTTTTTTAATTGGTGCATCTATTTTCGTAATTGTAATAAAATCGAAAATATTCTTAAAGCATCGCTGTTAGCAGTGGCAGACAAAACGTCACTCGTTGCACCAAAAATAATCAGATCAGGAGCACAAGTGGAAATTGAATTAGGGAGGACTTGACCCATTCGCTATTACAAACTAGCTAATAACCAAATATAAGACCTATTTAAATGAGGTTACAGTATACAATCGTGTGATGGTTTATAAAAAGGAATTAAAGGAATAATGTGCACTGGGTTATTATAAAGCAGAGTGCAGAGTTGCATGGCAAGTTTACCGCATAATATCAGAGGGGTGACCATGGAGATCAATGCTTATTTGTATCTAATAGCAAAAAACCAACAGATGCAGACATTTTACGGGTATAATAATGTACTTAGTCGGATTTGGACGGATTCGCTTTGATCTCGGCTTTGCACTCTGCTGCTACCGACCTTTTATTGTCAGGTGACTAGTGATAAGTAACTTACTTTGCGTGATGCAATTAGCTTGCTATCTCACTTTGCGATGGTCGATAATGAAGTGTGACGTAATGATATTAATTTGGTGCTTTATACTTTGTTGTTTGAAGGGTGCAATAAAAACAGTTATGTACAACATTGTGATGTAACCGCTGCTTTATTTTGGACTTTGTACGAGTGTTCGCCTAGTGGTCGAAATCTGGCCATTTTTCTTTTTGTATGCATAATACACCTCAAGCAAACGATTAAGAAACAAAGCAGAAATAGTTCTGGACTGTTTGTCTTTGCCTGTTTATATATAGAAGTGGACGATATCGTAAATTGTGACTGGCTTAGAAAATACGTTGACTATACATAATTTATTAGCCTGTGAATGAACTATGATGTCTCTCGTTCGCTTCCTAAATAATCATTTGTCTACTAATTTTAGTAACATTATTGGCGGGACGTGGCAGTGACTAGACTGCCAGTTTAATTTACGCTATGTATAAATAGAGATATCAATTAATAATTACCTAGAATCGAGTCTGCTGATACAGTTACCTAATAAATTTTCGTATACAAATGGCATATTTCATAAATATTAACACGGTCAGTATTATTAAGTATATTTTCATGCCGTAATAATAAGTAGTGGATATGTTGCAAAACATTAATAACATTTTGAACAATTGCATCCCTCCATGCATTCGGCCCTATGATCCCATGTGTAACGAGATATAATACAACATAATCGATTATACACCCCGAAAATTATTCTTATACTAGTTTTACGCCAATTGCGAATGCAGTTTGTAAATAACTAGGGAAGCTTTAACGTGTGTGGGGGAAAGTTCAATTTTGTTTGGCAGTTAGTTTTCTGCTTACATTGTGGGGTTGTGGCACCCAGTATGGTTTGCTGGCCCATTTATCGGCCCAAGACTGAACCCCCAAAGTGCATGGGCGGAATGTTGTCGATTCCCGAGTCTAATTTTATTGTTATTTCAATTCCATTTGCTCAACCCTACATGTTGGGGTCCATTTTTTTGCTAATCATTATTTGTGTTGTTGACGTTTATTGTTCGCTGATCAACGATTGTCGCTTGCCTTTTAACGTTATTTGTTAAACACCTGTTTGATAAAAACCGGTTTATAATTGTTAAAGTAATTCTATTTTATTATAGGATAGTGGGTACCGATAGCATAGCCAACGATAGCACCGAAACGAAAATTATATATGTAGAAAGTTAATGACTTAATTTTTTTTTGTAATAAAAAATTAAATTTTATATTTTTTTATATTTTTTTATATGATAGAGTAGCAAGCGAGCATGCAGTCCACCTGATGGTAAGTGACAACTGCCGCCCATGTACATTTGTTGTCTATCCCAGATAAGACTAGAATCCTACCTGGGGTCGACCATAGATGCGTTGCTAACCCTGAGGACTAAGTTGGAATGCCTCGGATAAGTTTGTTTTCCTTACCACACCCTTCAAACCAGAAGACAGCAGCGCTTAACAGCGTTATTAGACAGATAAAGAAGTGGCGGTGGTGCCGCCGGAGTCGAACCTCAAAGAGTTCTACCGCCTTTAAACACATACGATCCTGTAACGGTTTTTAAGGATGGCGCGACATATTGAATGGATGACTTTACCCAAATTAAAGGTGTAGCTGTTGACGACGTCTCTCATCACAAAGTTATCATAGTTCACGAATTTCCTAAACACTTTATGTCTCCTAAGATAAGAGAAGATAAACATATTTTAAGACTTAAATATCTATTACAATAATAATGGCAGGTATAAATTTTAACATTTTCACATAACATTTTCAAATCTATCCGATATATTAGATGTATAGCGATCCTGTCTCAAATTAAACGAAATATTTCTCCAATTAAATTGTTTTCGAGTAAGTATCAAGTGTAAATTATTTAACATTCTCTTTTGCATTGTCCATTGGCGCTAGCGTATATAAATGGAGGTAATGGCCACAACAAAACAAGAAGTATGAGAGATTGAAACGTTCAAACTCCCAACGGGTTACTTGACTTGCGGCTTTTTAGTCTTGCGAATAGGTTCTACCTTTAGTCTCGTACTCACCATTCACGTCTAAGGTATACAAGTTAGGAGCGCTGTTTCGTGAAAATGGAGACACGATTAAAACTGTTGGGTATGGGGTTTTTGATGCGAAACATCTAATGTGGAGAGTCAGAACGGCTGTTGGCGTGGCGACGCGTTATGCGACGAAAGTCCTCATGTCTCGCGAATGTCCCGCCATCTGTATAAATTTCAAACTACTACGCATTGAAAATAAAAAATAATGGACAATAAAGTTATCACTCTATTTCTATAATTTCAAATAATACAACTGTAATGCAATAATATAAATATTGTCAATAATAAGTATATCTTTTTTTTTTATTCATTTTTTACGCCTAAAATTTCGTTTTCTTAATATTGTGTAGCTTTACGTAAAATATCGTAGCACAAGTTACGAAGCGCTACAAATATGAAAAGATCGACGTAGAACTACTACAATAACTTGTAGTTTTCAGATGAATTCTATTTGAGTCGTTGTACGATATAAACATTAAACTTGGTATTGATTCTTGGTAGAACCCTTTCTAGTTCGACTCCGGCGGCACCACTGCCACACTTATTTCCGCCTAATAACAGCAGTGTTAAGCGCTGCTGTCTTCTGGTTTGAAGGGTGTGGTAA
>DWRA01004702.1:0-10568 GCA_018250295.1 Spathilepia clonius
AAAATACAATATTAATTAATTAAATATAAAAGGCTTCATCCAAATTACTGTCCCATAAACGGTCGGTTCTGTCATAAAAAGAAAACAATTAGCTTAAACTTATAAAATGGTTCCACCCTGTTCACTGCTGACTAATTTCCGTTCTATGTTTGGTTTATAAAAACCAAGAAAAC
The DNA here is from genome assembly GCA_018250295.1 of Spathilepia clonius. Lineage (NCBI taxonomy): Eukaryota > Metazoa > Arthropoda > Insecta > Lepidoptera > Hesperiidae > Spathilepia > Spathilepia clonius. The sequence goes on from DWRA01004702.1 coordinate 174, forward strand.
GGTTCTCTAGGGTCGTAGCTGACGTGAAAGTAATTATTTACAACTCCCAAAGCTATTCCAAGACTGCTAACTTAATTAGTATTAAATTAAGTCATAAATGGATTTCCTTTTAGGTACATATTATTTTAATTAACTAATTTTGTTTTTGCGCTGTGGCTTAATGTGACGGTTGTATTGTTTATGGTAATATGCTTTGCGAGCAATTTGGTAAAGTATGGTTCTCGTCTCTGCTGTTGTGGGTGGACAAATAGGTGCACTGCAACTTATAACGGATTAAGGTCAGTGTGGTTCAACTGTAAATAATACATTTTATATACTACTTTGTCTAACTGTTTATTAAACGTCCTGTGTGATGTTAAATAGATTTATGTTCTTCATTGTTCATAAGTGGATCGAGCAGGAATAGCAAAATTTTGTTTTTTTCTCTTATATGTTTCTTGATACGAAAAATAAAAAACGAATCTACTTAAAAATATCGAGTTGAATTTTAGCCGCAGTCATTAGCGATACACTAATTAATCCGATTTTTAAAACCTATTTATTGATTACGTACAACACAACTGTATATATTTTATTTCGTTTTATTGCTCATTTTTTTTTAGTTTTACCTTTAATAAAACCATGAAGGGGTTTTTTGTAAGATTGAAGAAGCAAACGAGCATGAACTCTACCTGATGCTAAATGTTCACTACCGCCCGTCGACCGCAAGTTGCATTTCTATTCCGCGTAATATCTTGCACTATTCGCGAAAATCGATAATAAGTACTACGTTGGAAACAGTTTTTTCTACTATAAATAAAACAAAACAAGACAACGAGGGCAAGGAGTAATGACCCAGAACCTTTGCCATGAATGTATTACTTTAGTATTTATATAGAGTTGTGTATTCTTTTTCAATCAGTTTTTTTTAAATACTTTATCAATACCTTATTTTATTACAAACTTTCTTTACTGTTTCGTTTATCACCAAAACAAAATGTTTTACGAGTACATGAGTTATCTTTGTGTTTAATAATAACGAAGACCCCATCCAAATCGAATCAACAATTTTTGAGAATATCTTTTATATACAAACACACGTATTTACATACATAAAAACGCGAAGAGGGAGTCTATGTCTCTTTACAGACGTATTATTAGATGTACTGCGAGCTCAACCGCTATTTTACGGGTATTAAAAAATATATATATATAATAAGTATAGAGGTGGTTATAACAACTCGCAATAGTTACCCTAATCTGTCTTCACCGATACTCCCAGATGAGTCCAGATAAGGACCAGACATTTCTTTTCTTATTTATTGAACCGACAGATAGACAAATGTGGGTAAGTATATAAATGGGACGGTTTTTTCAGTGATCTTATTAGACTTGATTGGGGAGTAAATTGGGTCATTTTGTTTCTAGATTGGTACCGTGTGTTGTTAATAAGACCATAATGTTTATAAAACTTATCTTAAACCCAGCGATGGGATAATAGTTGGTAGATTTTAGTGTAGCAGCATAGCAGTCATAGTTTCATGTCGGCCACTGAAGTCGGCTCTCACGGGTTCGAATTTCATTCACGCACCTAATAATTTTGGAATGCGTATTTGAAAATAATTGTTACTTGTTTTACCTAAAGTTCTGGAAAAAACAGTCTTGATGAATTTCAGTGATTTATAAACTACACCGATTTGTACTAGACCAGTGTGACGGAATATGGTCTGAATCAAAAGATTTCGATAAAAATCTGGGGATGTATATTAGAGGACACTGTTCCTAGCAGTACAAAAGAATAATATAAATGATGATGACGGAAATTTTATTTAAATAATAAATATTTTGAAGAATGCTTCGTAGATCGACTCCGGAGGCACCATTACCACTCCTTTTTCTGCCTAGTAAGACAGGCTTAAGGACCGCAGTTGCTACTTACTATCAGTTGGACTGCGCGCTCCTTTGCTGCTTCCATTGCATATAAAAATATATATTATAAATAGATTGGTACCTACTTTCAATGTTTCCATTTTCCTGAATAAAAAAACATATATAGTAAAACTACTTACTTTTTAAGCTTCTCGCTACTCCCGTCGTACATCACTTACAAATGCAGGTCGTTACGGTCAATATAGCATATTGTTACCACACATTTCATTTAGGTACTTGTCATAATACCAGCGATAATAAGAGGCGATTAAAAATAGTGCATTGAACAGTCCCAACAATTAGTGCGCTTGGCGAATTGTCATGGCGTTAAACAGGTACCAGTTTAGAACCTCGACAAAGTAGGCTTGGCAGATAGATGCCATGGTAAATAGTTCCCATTAATCTTGATCATTTTAATGAAACGTAAGTTTGATTAAAATCCTGTATAGGGTTGGCCATACACATCAGACGTACCGTAGACGTAACGTAATTAAATTACCACGTCCAAAGACATATGATTTTAGGCTAATATTATCGCGGAATTGATACATTTTGTTATGTAACGGGTACTTACGATACGAAATGTTGATTTTTTAGTTGCCGATATTTCGACCCAGTTGCATGGATTGTTGTCACCGCGAAACTTTGGCGGCGGGCAGAAACCGTTGACAAGCACTAGTGGTAGATTAATCTATCTACCCTACGTCTAGTTCGTTTTTCTATTTTAGGTTCCATATCACGATACACAACACTAACTGTAACTTTACGCATCGCACTTTCAACTACTTGTGATTTACATAAACTAACCACTGGATTCGACGTTTGGGCTAACTTAAAACCATCTTCTCTGTTAAAATTCCTAGGGTGTTTTTTGTTCTCTATAGCTTTTCTTACTAAACGTGGAAAGTAATGACGCTCAGTAGAGATCACCTGAGGTTTATGTAATTCTATCCAGTGGTTAGAACGCCTCGTATAAAAGAGCCTTTCCATGTCATTCAAATCAGAACACAGTAGCGCTCTATTGTAAGACAACAATATTTGTAATAGTTTTATAAATTATTCGTTAATCGCACAAGATAAGACAAATCCCTTAGACGAAAAAGAACTTGTAGGTCCAGTGAAGCGGTCACTTAAATGGCCCTTAAGCCACCGCAACCCTTTATAGGCAGTATTTATGGGAAACTAGGGAGCAGGGGAAGATTAACCTCAAAAGAGTTTTATAGTTCTTTAAATAATGCCAGGAGTGAACGAGCATGAGGACACGTTAAGTGGTCACTGCTGCCCATGGAACTTTACAATATTAATACCCATTAGCAAAGTCTGCCACGATGTCGGCTACAGATGAGTAGCTACCAATAAGGACTAAGCTGGAATGCCTTATAATTTTTCTCGCTTTTATCACATTTTATAAACCATAATATATTAACACGTAAAATTACTATTATAAGGTAGAAATTAGTGCTTCCGAAGTCGAATGACGTAAGGTTCTATCAATGGAATGGTCACCATACCGGTATGATACGCGGATGGTTCCGAGGTTCGATCCCCGAATTTAGATTTCCGTTCTGTTTCTGGGTGTTTGTGTATTCATCTTTGTATGTAGGACTGACATCCACGATACGGGGAAACCTAGTGCAGTTGTTAGAGTAGAAAGAAAGAAAGGAAACAGTACCCTTAATATGAGTTAATTACGTTTCATCGACTCTATCGTCAATAACGAGTTGGCCCATACAGAACGTATGGGAACTAAAGATTTCGCAGTATGCGCTGCAAGGAGAAGTATGGATCAACTTGTTAATGATGATCGAGTCGCTAAACCTAAAAACTCATACAATGGGTACAGTATGTGCGGCATATGTCAATTGTCGCAGTCGATTTAGGTACATTTCAATCACGATTATTAAAGGAGTTAAGAAAGAAATTTAAGTAGCCTATATAAAAGCATTTTAAAACGTATAAACTTGCATAACTTATAAAATATACAAACTTTCTACATTTTTGCCACCTCATTGTTTACAGAGTTGGTGACAAAGTACTGTGACTCAAAGTCGTGAATCACCTGAAAAATTAAATTACTACAAACAGTATATAGTTGCAAACGCAAAGCCTTTTATGAGACATTTATAAAAGTTGATTATTTTAATTAGAATTTGTAAAAAATCATGGGAATATAATTATACTTTTGTAGAGAATAACCAATTCTTAGAAAAAAAATAAGGTGAATAATTATAGCCAAGATTTTTCAGAGTTATAACGCAGTATACCCTCATAACACCATATTTGTATTATTCCTGTGTTGTGGGTGTTACGGATACACAAAAATACTTAGACCTCGAACAAAAATCAAAAATCATTTAGGTATATATATGTCTGTCTGACTGAGAATCAAATCCCATGCAACTGGGTCTAAATATAAGCAATTAAGTAATCAAAACTTGTGATATTGTTTTCGTGGATACCCGTTACATAACAAAACGCTACTACTATATTCCACAGTAGGTACTGCACGAGTACAATCATACATATTTATATCTTCCCACTCAACAGAACAAGTGGGAGGGACGTGCCACAATGATTTACAGCCTCTTGTTCGATGCTAATCGTGTGCTAAGTAGCTCGTCTTGATTTATGGCGTTGGATTAAAGTATAATTATTTTCCATCTTCCTACAATCTTGGTGTGATTTTCGAAAGCAATTTGTCTACGCTAATTGCTGAGATTTGTTTTTGGTTTGTGTACTTATGTTCAACAGGAATGGAAATCAAATACGTTAAGCTTTCATGATAATTCCTAACCTTTTGTAGTGGTTTGGATCATTTACGAAAATATTATAATATAATATTTTATTTTTGCATATATTATATGCACACAAGATATGTTTTTCCTTAGAAAAAAACAGTAATAGGCATAATTATAACACTAGGGATAAAAATGAATTGGCTATACCAGAATTAACATTAAGCAAGGTGCCGAATTAATTTATGGCGAACTGTGTTCGTTTCTACAATAATTTACCAAAAGAAATGATTAAATTACCCGAAAAAAGGTTTAAGTCGACTGTTACATTAATTTTATGTCTTACTACATAACGTTGTAATGCGTATTACAATGTAAATAAATAAATAAAACTACTATTTAAATGATAAATGCTCGTGGTGTAATGTGACTCCAGCGCTACAATAAATTATTATTTTAAAGTACCTAATGTGAACATTTATATTTCATACTGTTTTTTGAAGATGTAACATATGCACACGTATTTCTTGCGCCGCTTCTTCTCCATAGCGAAAAATTTTCCCAAGCGGTGGTAGCTTCTTGACGTTCGAAAAGAGTTATGTATGAATCAACTTTTTTTGATTTTGATTTTGATTGTTGGCTCAGTTTATATTAAGATGAGTTTAGGCTATAATCATACTAGTTAAGGGTGGTAGTGGTAAGCTATACATCTTTGAGAACATTCCTTACATAACTATTTAGGCTTTTAGGTTTCCTCACGAAGTTTTCCTTCATCGTTAAAGCAAGTGATAAATATACCGATAATTTATTTTGAATATATCGATAATGTTTGTTGTTTGTGTTAAATGTTCTAAAGGTAGAAGAATCGACTGCTTGACCAGTCAGGTACCATTAACTCATATTATTCTAGTGTAAAACAAGTTTTGTGTTTTGTTGGAAGGGTATGGATACAGGCAGATTTCCATATGAAGCAACAATTTTCGTACCCAGGAATGGCATCTTATCTATGATCAGCTACAGGTAGGGCCAATGTATATGTCTCATGATGTTGGTTAAAGATGTCCAGGAATGCAGCGATCTCCTACCATCAGACGAACTGCATGCCTGTTTTCTACTTGTACCTTATAATAAAAAAAATACGCAATTGCCTCAACTATGATTTTTACTTGAAAAAAATCACAACATTTACTCAACTCGAAAGAAGACATCACATGAAGAAACCAAACTCGCTAAGCACAAAACGTGAAACAGTTAATTCCGCCAACAAACACCGACACAAACGTTGCTTTGGTAAACTACTTTATTCGACGCTTCCACGCCATTTGCCGCGCGCTTTACGAGCTCCGCGAAAATCTGATACGGACACAGTCCACCTTTCGATGAACTCCTGCTAATGACGGCTAGATCGATACTGAGATTTCCTTCCTAAAGCCTCGGTGCGGATTTCTGACGTAAATGAAGAAATTTAAACTGGTGTGATTGTGCTTTGAACCACTTTAAACAGCTTAAACTAGCAATATTATTCACCAAAACAAGACAATTAAAGCGATGATAGTTTTAAGCTAATATCATCTAAAAAGGTATACATTTTAGTTATTCATCCGATAAGAAATTAATAATGCAATTTACTAAATGTAAATGTATCTAATAAAAAATGCAATTTTGACTTACTATATTTGCAAAATAAATACTTATTAAATACCTGAATTCGTAATTTAAAAAAAATTACGGAGTAAAGTTAGAGTGTTTAATCGTGTAACATTAATGAGAGTGCACATTAGTTGTCTTTGCCCGACGATTTAAGAAGACAAAGGACAGTAAAATGGTTGATTGCTTGCAACACTGCCGCAAACACGGCTATAGATCTGTTAAACGACAGACAAGGTAAGTAAATGGTACAATAAGAGTAATGTTTAACGAATAGGAATATTAAATTGTACCAATCTTTTTCAGGATGCCTTTGGAGATTTCCCTAACACGGTGTATTAGGGAGCTGTATTTCTTATGTATAATGTATGAAAAATAATTGATATGCTCTTCAGCAAACATCCCTGATGAAAGACAGTATATTGTACTTAGTTTAAAGTTCCCTGTTTTATGAAGTAAGTTCTCATGTCTATTGCTACGTATGAGTCATTGTATGGCGAAAAATCGTTTTTTCATACCTACGGGCACCCTACGTCGAAACTATCAGGCCTCCATTCAATCTCTATCAGTACACAATGAAATTAGTTTGCGCTGCGCCTATCGGGAGACAATTATTTTCAACTCGACCGTGTGTGGGGGCCTTACGTCGGCTTGCATCATTGTTGCATAGGGACGGTGTTATGCAATGTTCAATTATTTAAATTTAAGCATTTAAAGTTTTACTTTGTTCAGAAGAATTGTTTTTTTTTTAATAATGATTACACGTTTGTTTGATTTAAATGTAAGGATAATAAATATATCATGTTGGAAATATGTTTAAGTAAAAAATATAATGGGTATGACGCCCGACTTAGGCTGTTATGACAGAACATTTGATTTATGAAATAGTCTGACCAAAATTTGGCTCCTATATTCTTATCTCTATTTTTTATCTTAAAAAATACTTAACATTACAGCCGTTTCTGCATTATAAAACACTGCATGACTTGAAAGGATGATAAAGCAGAAACTTATACCTATTTAGAGATCTGTGGATAATCTCGTGTAAAAAGCTATTCCAATGTATAGGTGCCCTTGAGCAAAAGTAAGAACTTACCATCATATGAACTGCGTGCTACCAAATCTAACCACTTCAGTTTAAAAAAATGCATAGTAAGCCAATTGGCATCCTTTGAGTGCTTAATTGTGTATTCCTACAAACAATAAGGCATTGTATTATATTGCATACAACCATCCAGCCGAGCTAAATGCAAATCGCTGATAATCCATTAGTGCTCACCATTGTACGCTGTACGCTACAATGTAGCACCAACTAATGACCTTTTGATTAATTAAACAATTTATTATGGAAATATCTGAGCTTTTGTCTTAATACTATGTATGGTTTCATCTTTACATTAACTTAGGTAATACATGTGGTAGCCAAAGTTTTCTAAAAATGGCAGTGTAATTATATAGAAATGTAGAATTTTAAATTATTATTTACTAAACCCTAAACATAACTAACCTAAATATTAATAATAAAGTAGCTATACCTTACAAGATACAACATACATCAATTTAATAACTAAATTGAACCAAAATAATAAAATAAATTAAATATTTCAGAAATCTTTTTAACGTACATAAAATAAATAATATTTGATGTAACAATTATTGCATGTTACAGTTTTATGGTTAGTTTTTGCATTAATTAATGTCTATCAACATTGTAATTAATTTCTTTTGCGCTTTATTAGTTTTTTTAAGTCCAGTGAAACTGCCAAATCCACAATTCATATTTAGACTTGCGACTTCAATCAAACAACAAAATAATTGTCATTCTGTTTTAAATTCTCTTGTTAAAACTGATTTAAACCCGAAACAATTTATTTTAACGTTCACTAAATAATTAATGCATTGAAAATTTTAATCAGACGATTAATGTTGGTCTGACTGACATTGCATTTTGCTAAATAGAAAATTCAATTTCAAAACTCGCGTTGAGCGCGCGATTGATCCAAACTATTCGACTTAATTAAAAGCGTTTTCAGCGAATATGCGTTTAACGGTACTAATTAGATTGGCGCGGTAAGCGCTGCGCTGCGTGAAAAATCTTATTATTTTCATAATGTAATAGTGGGATAGTTAAACCCGGGGGATTATGGAACGTATTTGAGCACGTATGACAGTATCATCGCATTATATGCAAGGATGAGCGTACTCAGTCAGGTCTATACGTACTTAGTTCTATAATTAAGGTCGTTTATATCCAGGCTTATTAATAACGCTGTCGGGGATGATGATAAAGATAGTATTCATTTAAATTACTTGTCTGACTTTTATGGTTTTCGCAGAAAGTTATTTTTCTTTTCTTCTTAGTCCGTAGATATAAAAAATACGGTTTTTAAAAAATGTTAAACGTTAAAAAATTAAAAAAATGGGTCTGTACCCATACTAGGACTCCTTGCGTTATGGATGCGATAGACATACATAAAATGAATACACAATCACCCAGTCCCAGAACAGAAATCTAAAATTATCATTCAGATATCTGTTTCTCCGGGAATCGAACCCGGAACCCACTGCGTGTCGTATTATTGCGACCGCTCCGTCACGCAGGTCATCTATAAATCGTGTTGTAAGCGGATGGTATATACGTGTTTAAGCTGATACCTATGCCACTGATTCTTTAAGCCTTAAACTGCCAAATTGCCAGTTACTGATTGAAAGGTCTCAGACAAAACCATCGCCGATCATCAAGTTAATCCAATCGTTAGTTGCACTACTCCGATTTGGGGGAAGTTTGATCTAGTTAGTCATCGAATGATTGCGCTGATGATTCCACTCTCGTACGTAATCACTTTACCGTCTGGAGCGAGGAAAACAACGCTTAGCTATACTACTTTTTACGTATAGGTTTGCTCGCTTCGTCCGATGAAAATTAATAACACGGGATATAGATTAAGAAGGTGGTAAAACTGTTTATACTTCCGAACCACCTCTGCCACAAATTTTTACCTAATAACAGCATTTAAAGGTGGTAGAATCCTTTATGGTTCGACTCCGGCGGCAACACCGCCACGCCTATTTTTGCCTAATAATAATTTTGTCTTCTGAGGGTGTGATGAGGAAGACTTACTTATCCGAGGCATTCCAACTTTGTCATCAGGTTCGTTGACCTCAGGTAAGATTCTCGTCTGGGGTGAATTACAAATGTCCATAGGCAGAAGTTGCCACTTACCATCAGGAGAACTGCATGCTCGTTTGCTACTCCATCAATTAAAAAAAGTGTTAAGCGCTGGTATTTAGGTTTGAAGGGTGTTGTAATACAGACATACTGTGGCATGTACGTGTGCAGACAACTCAGCTCAATGACAACTTACTTTGAGCAGAATTGGAGTTGGTACTTACTACCTTATCCCACATAACCCTGTGACGCTCCACGGCACAGGGTACCTTTTGAAGGTTTCTTCCTCGAACACAAAAAAAAGTACTTACTATCTCGTGTGTACAAATTACTAATGATAAAATAATACTAGAGTATCCGTTGACTATAAATTACTTAAATCACACCTACTATTATCGACAATCACCGAAATGATTCCAAAAAACCCCTTGATTAATATTAACCTTTATGCCATTGTAACTAGAGCTAAGTTTCCTCAATTCGGTACACTTAATGTTTACTAAGTGTGATGACTCTATTTCGTGTTCAAACTGTAGTTATGGATTGAATTTGCTATGAAGTCGTTAGTATCGATGTCTTAATTTAAAGTCAATCTACTGTTGTTATCATTAAAAATAATAGTAGGCTTATATTACTTTCGTAGTCACTTTGATTAGATGTATCGCCTTTGTTCTCGCCTTTTAACAGTAGTTTAGCGCTGTTATATTATAGTGTAAAGGGTGTGGTAGAAAAAGTTTAAAGGTTCAACCTTGTGTAATTCGATTCCGGTAGCACCGTAGTTATGCGTTGCATTCAAAGCATTACTGTCACACTGCTGGGTCATTCTACTGTGTCTTGCTTTCTGTTATAGAAAGTTTTTTTTTATATGATGGAGTAGCAAACGAGCATGCAGTCCACATGATGGTAAGTGGCAACTGCCGCCCATGGACATTTGTG
>DWRA01004703.1:0-10567 GCA_018250295.1 Spathilepia clonius
TTCGTTTGTTACGATCGTGATTTGTTTTTCGTTTTTCAACTCAAAACGTGCAGTAATTTGCATGGTATAGTAATTATAACAAATTGAATCATTTTCCAATTTGAATTATTTATTTACAGTTTTTTAAATTAGTTCAACGATACCGGTTTTGAATAATTTACTAAATAGAAAGTTACTACTATTATTAATAAATTCACATTAGTCAAATATATACTTAGGTACCTAAAACCTATTTTATATTAAGTATAAATTTAACTAATGTTGTTGTGACTATGTTGTAGTCAACATGACGTATTTAAGATTTCAAAGAAAAGCATGTATTAAAGACGATATTTGTTCAACAACGTATTGCTCTTAATGACGATTGATCGATTGATGATGTGGAGTTATTTTTCGGAAAACATACATATCCCCAATAAATAAAACTAACATCTAAATTTTACAGCTGGCGTAACTTATCAAAATAGCGAAATCGATAAAAGAATATACGCGAAGCGAGGCGAAGTTAGTTATCAATAAAACTTCAGTAGCGATATATTTTCATAGATGAAGCGATAAACCCGAGATAAACTCCAGTTCACTGTTATTTTACTACTGAGACGTCAAGTAACGCTCAATCAGGCAACCAATGGAAACTATTGGTAACAATGTATGATTCCTGCATCATTTCTGGATATCTTGATCTACTTTTATGGATTAGTGTTTAAACTAGTTTACTATGAAAATCTGATTTTTAAATGAGATATTAAAAGAAATAGTTAATACATACCCAGATATTTCAATTGGCCTTACTTCTTATATAATATACAGTTATTTTCAACATAAGCCATTTTATTTTTTTTTATTTTCTCAGTACTCACCTAGGGTTGACTGAGAGAGAATGCCATTAGGCATTAAGTTTACCCTTTTGTAACTTCATTTGTTTGAGGTGTAGCAATAAAATACATAAATAAATAAAAATAAATAAATAAGCAAATGTTAAAAATGTTACATAAGTTTGATTGGGTGAAAGAAAGAGAAGAAATTAATTAGCCCTTGTTTTAGCGGCTACACAACATCGCATGTAGTATATGAAACTGAGAGTTTACAAAAACAAATATTCTCAAAAGTGCGTGAAATCTATCAATTTGCACTTGACCATCGCGGTGGAGTACGCGCTAAACCTCTCTCACTCTGAATCAGCCCATGCTCAGCAATACGCCAGATTAATGACGACGATGACAACAACATTTATACAATTAATTTTATGTAATGTACATATCGAGCTATCATATAGATACGAGTACGTCCTATTGAAATTATAGGACACTGAGATCGGGAACACTAAATAAGCTCAAAGATCGAAGATAAAACAACATTGTTTATTTCAATTCCATCGCAAAGGATAAACTTAACGTGAACGGCGCTCAGTCGTAATATTGATGACAGAACCTTATGCCGATGTTTTATTACTATGAGTACTTTAACAACAATATGATATTTTAAGTTGTTGTTGTTTAATTTTGTTGCTTTGTGTTAATGGTAAGTTATAAATTTAATTAACTTTTTCTATAAAACTGAAGAAGCAAATGAGCATGCAGTCCATATGATGAACAGAATGATACCAAGTTCATATACAACAGGGGGTTCTACATGAAGCCGACCATAGATGTATTGTCACTCTTGAGGAATGAATGATGTTTGCCGTAAAAGTTGTGAAATCAAAACAGTTACCTTGTTTATTTAATTTATTTTATACAATTATCTAATGACTTTCAAGTTAAGTAACTCAACATTTGGGAACGTATCATAAATACGTATCATAAAACGTAGTAAATTTTGTTTATAATTATACGTAAGAAGTAATATCGAAAAGTATGAAACGCGCTGTTTTGATCCCAAAATGAAATTGGATCAAAAACGAAATGATTCCTACTGATGCTTTGTTAGACAAGATAAACATCCTCATACTCGTATTGTGAAAACCTATTTAATACGCTCATTGCTCCCCAAAATTAATAAGTCCCAATTCCATGCAAACGCAAACATCAGACGACTACAATTTCTTTGCGAAGCGAAAAGTATTGCGAAATTAAATATGATTCGCATTCGCATTCGAGACTCCTTTCATAAAACCTTTTCTTCGCGACACTGTAAATAACCTGACAGATTGCTTAGATTCCTTACAAGGAAAACCCGACTCTATGCCCATTCCATAGAATTCATATTTGGTACAGAGTTATATTTTTTTCAAGTAGCGGTATTGGTATCGAGTGAAAATTATCCGCCCCAATCCCTTTGAACCGATTTGTCATGATGCAGCCTTTTGTTATGCTTCAAAGGTATTCTTTTTTTTATTACGCTGTGCGATCTCGGATTTGCGTACTGGTGTTTACCTGTTCGAATTTTAATAAAATTGACGAGTTTTGTATTGAGATGGAATTATCAGGCGAAAATTTTCGAAAAAGTAATTATGGAATAAATATAATTTTACAGCAACTATGATTGTATTTTTTATGAAATCTCAGAGGATTTTCACAGCATAATTAAAATTCTGTAAGTTATGTTCTAGTTTATTTGTGGTTTAAGTCGTATCTATGACACTAGCTTATTCAGTAGATAATGTGGCTGCATTATTACCTAAAAATATCGTTTTCTACAAAAACATAAAAACACATAGATTTAGTCACCAAGTTTAATTTTCAGTATAAGAGAATTTATAGTATCCTAATAATGAAATGCCAAACAAACAACTTATACAAATATTTTAATGCATTAAATGGTTTACTGATGCTTCTTTATTGATAACAAATAAATTCAATCGTTCCGCTCAGCCATCAGTAAAAACCCATTTGAATCCTTTGAATCAGGGTACATTCCTAATGTATTGTAAACAAAAATATCAAATAGTTTGACAATGTCTTTGCATCATCTTTACTATAGGGTTCTTTGATTTTTATATTTATCCACGATCCGTCATTTTATCTTTATACCCAGTTTTATTTTGTATCCCCTTAACTTACGACTCAATCTTAAAAAGCAGTCCAAGTCCGAAGTAACAAACATGTACATTCAAACAAATTTGCATTGTATTACCATTAGCGTTGGTTTCAAATTGCTTCCATCTAAAATCAGGAGGGTAACGACGAATACTCGTATCCTAATTCTTTCTCTCTTTTATTTACTTCTTAAAATGTATGCAAATGTAAATGATTCCCCGCGATTGATGCTGTTAGTAGATTATCAGGTATATCTATCTCCGTCTTTTTCATTTGCATACCAATTTGTATCTTCTGTCTGCTTCCCCCAATCTTAAAAAAAGTAATTTGTAGCGCGTATTCAATTTACTCCAGCGAAATTTGGTATAATAAAATTATACAGTTCAACTAACGTTTCGATTACAGGATGATATCGTAAGAGGATTTGTTTCCTAATTTTATTTATGAGGGGTTCTTTGTACCTGTGGTTTGTAATCTCTCTAAATTGGGACAGAAATAAAGCTTACGTATTTATTGTTCAGACATCTGTCGTTCTCCATATAACATTTTGCTTTTTAATTTCACCTATCCACAATTTTCAAAGCATTTCAAATGTTTTATTACTATATTTAGTATTTACTTTGTTGCATTCCTTACATTGTGATAGTCTAATGGTTGAATTACGGCCTCTTAATCGAAGAGTCCGAACTTCAAATTCTGGACCTTCACATCTCATTTTTCAAAGTTACGTGCGCATTAGAAATTGTAATTTGCTATAATGCTGTAGAAAAATATCACGAGGAAACCACTTAAGAGTTCTTTGAGAAAAAAGTTCTTGAAGGTTTGTGAAATCTACCAATTCGCATTTGGCCAGTGCGGTGGACTATCGCCTAAACCGTCTCACTCTGAGACGTTTATTATCAGCAGTGGGACAGTAACGCTTTAACAAAAGGTTCCTTAGTTTGTGTTCCTTCATCATTAAAGCAATTAATAATTTATGTCTATTCGTTTTTAATTGAATTGCTTGTAATAACGATGCAAGCATACTCTTATCTTTTCTTGTATAAACTTTATTGTTAGTTTCTCATATCTTTATTATGAGTACAATCTCAAGCCAAGCAATAGTCTCGCGAAAAGCTATCGCAAGGAATTTTCATATTACCAATCTCGAACCTAAATCTTACTGAGCAAACAATATAAATTACAAAAGCATTAGAGGTATATCCACAAAGAGCACTATCGCTTTATTGAGCAGTCTCAGATAATGTTGGCTGCGTGCGGTAAATTAAGTCTTATGCTGAGCACTGACTTTTGACGTCCATGTAGTACGTCTTCAATCTATTAATGTCTCGCGGCTGAGCACCGGTGTCCTCTCGGAGTGAGAGACGTTTAGGTTTAGTCCAGCTAGTCAAGTGCGAATTGGTAGATTTTACATACCTGTAAGGTTTTTTTAAGAACACAAATGTGAAGGTTTTCTCGCGATGTTTTCTTTGGCCGTTATAGCAAGTGATGATCAATTTTTATTTTAAATTGTAATACTTTATTTGTAAGAATCCAATAGAAATATTTTGAAAGCTAGTTTTAAACTAGTTTTAAATCAGGTTGCGAAAAAACTCTTAAATAAAATATCAAATTGATTTTGACGTTAAGTTCCCAAAATTATGAATGGATACTTTAAAAATATTTTTCATTGCATTGTGTACTTCATTATCACATTTGTAATGTTACAATATTTACCCTTAGTCAGTATTTATCCTTATAAAAGGATTTAATAGTTTACGATGTTGATTTCAGTTCTGATTTAAGGGCGATTGCGATTCGATTGTTCCAAATCCAGAGGCTGCAAGGAGGTTAAATTCCTTTACATCTATTTATGATATTAAATCACGTTTTGTTTTGACATAGAATAGGTTCTCACCCGCCGTCCCCAATTTCAATATTATAACAAACATAACAATAACAATATTACAATAACAACATAACAAAGTTTCAAGATCGAATGTTATTTACCTCTGTGACATACGTAAAGTATTTTTAGGAACTATGAAATCGGATGAAACAAACAAACAGTTACCTTTTTTCTTTATATTGGTAATGTTTTTTATCATTATCTTATTTCTAGGTATTTTGAGTCATCGCACAAAAGTAGAGACACTATAGTCATATAGTGTAACCTTGGCAAACCCCTATGTTTACTTAATGGTTCTGTGTGTAGGAATTTTCCGCTTATAGAAAAGTGTAGAAGCAAAGTGGTTAAAGTAAATAAAGAAAATGTGATTATATTCTCAATATTTCGCAGGGCATGTTAAATCCTTGTTCCCAATTGCTAGCATTGAATACCTCATCAATACAGAAAACACTATCTACAGTTATAAACAGTTATTGACCGGGAATCGAATCCCGCACGGCAATAACACATGCGTTTCACCCCACTAATAAAAACACCATTTAAATTATCCTCACAATAAAACAGCCAAGTGTATCACTCACTTGAATTACCTTGTACTTGTTTATAGCGTACGATTAAAATATGACGACGATATGTCGTAAAGTGGTCGGATTGTTTTATTGGATTCTATACTTGGAACGAATACGAGTCTAAACCACTAATAATCCTACTAAGTACTAGTAATAATTTTAATTGTGTTCGGCAACGTTGGTACTATGTAACTTTGTAATTACTGCTAAGAACAGAAATGTTCTTTGTTTATTAGCTTTAAAAATTGTTTTTAACGACCTATAACCCGTCAGTAAACATATATACGTATTAACAAGATGACTTTTGTCTGTATAAAAAGTTAAGTACCAATCTTGTATAAGCGTGTCGATAAAGAGATTACTTCCTTTAAATCTACTCGTATTTACAAGCTCGAAGCAACGTATTCAAACTGAAATAACGATTTCTACATTAATAACCTCGTACTAATTTACAGTGTTGTGATAGACACACAAACACACACACATATACACAACACAAACACTTGCGAAATAGAAATCTAAATCCTTAATCTAGCTGTGTGCCAAACCTGGACCCCTTTTTTAGATAGTTAAAAGCACGGTATAAAATATTTGTCTTAATTTTATTTTAATGCCTCATCGTGTCGTATCGAAATCGTGTCGTCTTACTAAAAGAGAGTTTTTGAAACTCACGTACTAAACTTTATGAGGGCATTGTTTTATTAATATCTATAAAAAGAGCTTCCAAGTAAAACGCTTTAGTTAGAAGTTCTTATAGCTTTCAGTGTTTACAGTCTTTATGGAATCGCTAAGTTTATTGTTATAACTATGCACTGTTGTGTTGTTGTTTCATATTATCCTGTACACTGATTTGTTTATTTATTCGAATTGACTGGAGCTAGAAATTAGATATGACATATATTATATCTCTAAAACCAAATTTGAAAGTTTTACCCACATGAAACATTTTTGAAATGTACTCGTTCCGACAAGCATACGTATAAAAAGATACGTAAGAAAACCTGAAAGAACAATATCCTTAAAAGCAATAAAAGGCAATATAACACAAACGGACAATATATTCTAATGATGACGTCATCTTTTTCCAGACTGATGCTGCAAATCCAGATCCACCTTTTCCACCGGAGAAAGAAACAGAGGACAACTCCATCTTCTCTTCTATCATTCCTGACAAGCTGTCCGGGTCCATCTGCACTGCTGTTATCTTCATGTTGGGCTGGAAACTTCTAAGTAATAAGCGGTGAACACATTTACACAATACTACACCTCAACGATATGCGTGCGTGAAATAATTCTACTGATTATTCTACGCCACGCTTAAAAACACAGAACAGATTTTTCTTAGAAATGTATTTCTTGTTTCAAATTTTGGTTGTAACGCCAAAGCAACATACGAGTACATGAGTAAAAAAACTAAAATAATTATAGCAAATTGTGTTAATATTAGAACCGTAATATTCATTTACTACTTATTTTCTTCATTTTAGTTAAAAAAATCAATTATGACGCATATTTAGCGTATTTCAGACAATTACTAATATTTAAAAGTTTATCCAGCCTGCACCATTTCTATTTTATAATCTGTTCTGTGTTTAACCAATCAAGTCTTTAGAATTATTGCTAATAATTCTGCAAAAAGACATCGACGACCTTTAAGTCGTATCGTAACTTGTAAAGTAGTTCGCACTCTTTGTATATTTTATACAATTTGTATTGTAAATGTACACTTGAATTTTGTATAAATTATG
Source organism: Spathilepia clonius (assembly GCA_018250295.1). Classification (NCBI taxonomy): domain Eukaryota; kingdom Metazoa; phylum Arthropoda; class Insecta; order Lepidoptera; family Hesperiidae; genus Spathilepia; species Spathilepia clonius. The sequence continues at coordinate 7,184 of DWRA01004703.1, forward strand.
TACGGTTGGCAATGTAATTGGGACCTTCCCTGTAGTGTTTGTAGTTTTGTATCGTGATGGATGGTGAATTTTGTATACTGGGATAATAGGGAATATAAATGGTACATTATACAAAATTATACACATCAATTTATTGGGTATATTGTAACAATAAAACCATATTGACGATTTTTTTAACTACATCGTTGTTAAATAATTAATGAAACAAATCGTATATGTTCCCTATTTCTCTTAAAAAAATATTGCCTTTGTCTAATATTACCACAAATGACAAATATGAGTATGTTTTTTTAAAACGAATAGTTTTGCCACAACAAATTAGATTTATTCTATGAATATTCTTTTACTGGTATAAAATTGTAAGTTGTAACTTTCGCTTTTATATATGGCGTGATTTCCTTTGTCTGTCTTAAATTCTTTCTTAGAAATATTTCAACATTATTGTCTCTAAACTTGCTTATTACGGAGCTCCACTACTTACGAAATATTATTTATATTTGTGGAAATATTATTCTTTGGATATGTTTGTACTGAATGTAATGAAAAGGATACTAAGTATTTTGCTAAAGAACATTATTAATATAAATATATTGTAGACTTATGTATATCGATAAAATATGCACAAAATTGTATTGCTTATCTAAAATGTTTAATGCTACAATTATTTTTCAAGATTTTCAATTTTTTTAGAATATTTCAAATTTGGAATACTATTTGAAAATTAAGAAGTTGTAATTGAATATGTATATTTAATTGCCAATTTACATTCCGCTTTCGATGTTAATGCCAATAACAATGATAAGTATCGATTTACTCAAATATTAATATTTATAATAGAAATGATGTAGATGGCAATTTAATCGAATATTGTAAAATTTTCGACAGTAATGTCACTAAAGCAATTATCAACGAGTTGAAAAAAAACGTTTTATACTAGATACAATTTTAAAATTAGAGTAGTTGATGACAATTTTAAAATTTCTGCAAATCGTTATATAACGACATGTACGGTAACAACATAACGGTACGGTAACGACAATGTAAATCGTTATATAACAATGCTAATTTTTTAAATATTTTAAACGTAGTTTAATCAAGAACTGGTAATGCTTATAATACTAGACTCAGTTGATATTAGTATGTAAAATTTATCGGTTTTCGGTTATAGTGAAAAGTAGTAATTTACGTGTATCAGAATTACATCTATCGCCCCATAAATTGTTCCAAAGAGCAGCCTAAAAATTATCATCGATTGATCTCATTATATTATTTTTGTAATAAAAATGTTTATTTTAGACAATATTGTAGTATTTATGGTAAGCCATTCTTGAATAGGGTTCGTGCCAAGTTGTTTAAATTTTATGAGAGAAGGTCTATTTTAATATAGTAATCGCTTGTATATAAGTTAATTAAGATTGATCAATGGCTCCGTCATTTCTGTTTACCGTTCAATCTGTTGTGTTCGAATAAATTGGAAATAAATTACGAAGTTAAATGAGTTGACAAATTGTTCGATAAATTGAATGGGGCAAGTTTTCGTTTAATTTACTTAAAAACTAATTTTTGTACTTTAAAATTTTCACATTCGCTTCGTTCAGATGCCGTTTAATTATGTTGTATGCTATTCTTTATAGAACGATGTGACAACTTTTATGTTTTAATTTGTGAATCGTGAACAATTTAAATATTATACGGTAATAGTAATTAAATCTCCATCAATTCAGTACGCTATCCTAATAGAACCTATTTAATTGATCATAAAAATGTAAGAGTAAACACATAAATGTGAAGTAAATTACGAGAATTGACTGGGCTCGTTACCGGTATAGAAATGGCTTAAGTTGTAAGTTTTCTAATATTATCCTATCTTATAAATGTAATATATTGTTAGGTCGATGCTAGTTGATTACTTTGAAATTAAGTTTATCGAGGCTTCAAGATGTTTGTGTTTTCAATGGTGAAATTTTTGTTTTAAATGCATTAGCTCATTTTTACAATTATCTCTTACAACATTTATATACAATTGTTGTCACATACAATTTTTAGTATGGGCAATATTTTGACCTAATACATAAATAGCCAACTTTAAAAAATTTACATGTGTTTGGTTATAACTGCATATTTTATTTAATATCGATTGAAATGTTTAATCTACTGATCAAGCTTTTGAGACGTACAAGTATTCGTGTAACATATTTTTATACTAAACCCCAGCAAATATAAATAAACTGTTACACAATAATTAATACCCGCGAACTTTACACGTACAATAGGTTCAGTTTAAATATGAAGTAATAGTAAAATTACATAGACAAATTGAAAATTCTTGTATTGATACAATTTTAGAGATTGAAAAAATAGTTGATGCATGATAATAAATTCGAACAGTACCACGGGAACATTGTTTTGGGATCAAAATATTAATTTAGTACGAAGTGTAGTTTTATTTAGATGTTTTGTTTTAAGATAACAAAATATAATGAAGGATGTGTTCAAATGTGATATGTATTTATGTAAGAAGATTAAATAGAAATGAAAAATGAAGTTTTCCTAATGATCTCTCGGAAACTCTTATTTGCTTCACGTCTTGTACAATGAGCAGTAGCAAATGCATTTATTAAGATTTTGTTTATAATGTATTTTCTTCTTTGATATTTGTCTACATAACAGTAGTTGTTAGTAGAGTGGTTACGGAAATTTTGTAAGAGACGATCCAACTTACTTTTTCGAAAATAATAAAGCAATTGGGTTTAAAAAGGACTTCACTTTTTTTTTAATTGATACTGATAAAATTTGAATGTCGAATCTAAAATTTTGTATTTGCTACCGTCTTGTCTTGATAAGTTGAATTTAAGCAAATTAAGAGTTTTGTACATAAATTAAAATTGGTATGCTTATTGCTCTTTATAAGATATGTAGAGAAAATTTTCTAAATTTCCATATTAACGCTTTACATGACAATTATATCTTGTTGTGAAGATAATGATATACTATGGATTTCCATCTTGTCTAATTATTATATGTAAACTTGGTAAGAGCTTTTCGTGTTTTGTCTCCGATGGTACCACTACCACACTAATTTCTGCCTATCAGTCTAAAGCAACGCCGTCTTGGAATGAAAGGTGTTGTAAAGAAAAGAGACGAGGCATTCTATCTTAGTCCTCAGGAGTAATAACTCATCTATGACCAATATTATATAAAAGTTCAATTCTATTTGGGATTTATTACATCTATGGGCCCTAATTTATGATTTTAGACTTATATTATCGCGGAATTGATACATTTTGTTATGTAACAGCTACTCACGATACGATGTTTTTATTTATTAATTGCCGATATTTCGACCCATTTGCATGGATCGTGGTCACGGCGGAGCTAAGAAAT
>DWRA01004704.1:0-10566 GCA_018250295.1 Spathilepia clonius
AATTGCGTGATATTTGCCGAGACCCCCCTCTCTCCAACGTAAGATTAGATGAGATTTGACTCGACCCCCTCCCCCCCCTTAAACACCTCACGTAATTTATGGACGCCCCCTTACGGTTACATTACAATTCAAAGCTCAAAGCTCTTGAAAATTTTAAATATATAATCTCAATACCTTAAAATCATAGGTATGTAATATAATATCCATTGCATATTATTATTCTTTTCTCAAAATATGTCCTCTACCATTTATTATTTCACTGAATATTAATGTCAACTGTATAGATAGTCCAGCACATCCCAGAAATTTGGTACAGTATGGTTTATCGTTTTCGCAGTCAAATAAGCCCATAATTATTTGTAAAATGTATGTCCCCATAAATGTCATCAGTGACACTTTTATAATTACTTTCTACACTCATAGCCCCTCTAAGATTTATCCTGTGATGTGGATGTCCATGACACTCAAACGCCCAAACCCAACACAAAATTCGTAATATATCTTTTAGATATTTGTCTGACCGGGGATCAACCATAAACTTTGAGATCTTAACAATTTTGTTATAGCTTTAACAATTTTAATCTTAATATTACACCGATTTCTGCCTAAAAAGCAGTGTTAAGCCGCTGTGTTATGGTTCGATTACAGCTGGAATGCAAGCTAGTTTCCTACTTCCATATTATAAGAAATAGGCATAATCTGTAAAGTAACACATATTAGCAAAAGCTTTCAGAGATCAATTCTCGAACAAGCTATACATAAATAAATATTTAAAATATTGCTTGTGTATTTCTATGTGATCCTACAACCCACAACACGGGTATCTTGTGGGCGTATAGAGCGTAGAAAATGTTTATACAGTCTAAATTGTTTTGTTCAGTCTACATTTTAGACAAATCAAAAGAATTTATGCATACCACTACATTAAATAACTTGCTTCAATGCATCTTTCTGTTCTAACATTCCTTGTTTGGATTTTTTATACATTTAGTTTAGTTCGTAACCTCTATCACCTTCTTCTTCCCGACAATTTTCCTGGGGATCGAGGTAATGAACTTTATCACCTTGTTTGTCTTCTTGCTCTTGCCTTCTTTGCTGATGTCTGTGGTTGATTTGGGCTCCTTGATATCTTTTTCTGACGGAGATTCACTCGCCTCGCTGTGGAGGGAACTCGGCAAGCTGATGGCGGAGGTGGAGATCTCAATATTCGGTATATCCGGCAGCGCCAAGGGTTCCTTTTCTTTCTCAGGTATAAAACGGGATGATTGGTCTGGCGGGCTCTCCACCTTGACTAGTGCTTGCGACGTACCCGGTTTGTACTGACTGTAGCCATTGGTGATGGAAGGCATAGTCTGAATGTTGAAGTAGGTACTCTCGCTATTCATTGTGCCGTTTTTGAATCTGCAAACATTTTTTTTGTGTAGTAGCAAATTAGATTGCGATCAAACTGATATTATTACATCTCTGATTGAGTTTATTAAAAAATGGAATTCTATTTAAGGCCACTTTGATAAGTTACACCTTAAAAGTAATTGCAATATAATATGTAATTTGTATGATCTACATAAATACTTGGCTGTGGAAATTAATATTTAACACATGGTAGGTTTATCATGCTTGTTTGTTAATTCTGCTGTAACTGAAAACGAGCAAGATATTAATTACTTGTGACCACTTCAAAATATTCATGTATTTATTTATTTAAACATAATTTAAAGAATCAATGAAATATCGCCGTTTTGAAAAATATTACACAAAAAAATACTTGAGTAAAGAAATCCATAAATATAAGATTGTTACCTAGGGGGAGCACCCTGGTTCACAGAGTTCACCAGCTTCTTCCAGAAGAACTTGTCAGTGAAGGTCCTACCGTCCATCTGCTGAGGATACATCAGGTACTGGTAGTAAGTCAGATTGGCCGGTACGGTGCACGGCCGATACATTATCGGGATCAAGTTGCGATTCCTTGTCTCTATGAAAAATGATAAGGATAGATTATTTAACATCATTTCATACATATTTTTTTAATTATTTTAACATTCTTCTAAATAAGTTCTCAATCTCTGAAATGCATGTCGCAGTCAGATACTATAATTGTCGGAATACCAATCGGCATCACCACTATACAAAGTTAAATTTACTATGAAATATGTCTAAGACAAATGGTTGACAAATTCATTGTATTAACATTAAACAATACATTAATATATTTTACGTACGGCTTAGTGCAGTGCGAGTAAAAGTAATAAATTATGGAGTAATTTTATATGACGGAGTAGCAAACGAGCATGCAATCCACCTAATGGTAAGTGGCAACTGCTGCCCATGGACATTTGTGATCTACCCCAGATGAAACTAGAATCCGACCTGGGGTCGACCAGATGCGTTGCTACCCCCAAGACTAAGTTGGAATGCCTCGGATAAGTCAGTCTCCTTTACCATACCCTTCAATCCAGAAGACAGCAGCGCTTAATTGACTGGCAGAATTTGGCTTTAACACTTATTTTTAGGCAGAAATAGATGTGGCGTTGTTGCCGCCGGAGTCGAACCTCAGATATTAGGTTTCTAGAAAGGTGCGCGGGCCTCAAAGCATCACAGGTGTCAACCGCTGGTTTAAGGTAAGGTATACACTATAGGTAATTAGTTAAAGACAGTTAAAATTATAATAGTTAAGTTAAGGTTATTAATGAACTAATTAGGACAAAAGAACAGCTATATATGAAATAGTTCAACTCACCGATACCGTGCGCCTGCGCGAAGTGCGTGGAGTAGACCGTGGCGCTACTCTTGAAGAAGTCCGGCGAGTAGACCAGCACGATGCGGCGGCAGCGCTCCGAGATCATCCGCACCACCGGCTGGATGTGCGTCGAGAAGCCCAGCAACAGGTCTTCTTCCGTGCACAGCTGTTGAATATACTAGTCTTTAGGATCAGTTTACAAAGTGGTAGGTAAAGCAAGTTATTTAAGGAGGTTGTTCAGTATTTAATTTATCACTTTTATTAGTATCAGTATCACATTTATTCTGGGTATTTATGAGCGCAAAGCCAAAAGTCTACTAGATGGTACTTGAACAACAGTTTTTTATGATACTATAATATGCATACCCGCAGGCCCTCACGACCAAGTTTCTCGATCATCAAATCGACGAAGCCGCGGTCCTCGCGCGCGTACAGCACGTACGCGTGGTAGTACTGCGGCCGGTTGAACCGTACGTCGTCGATCGTTATCTGGTTGTCCTCCGGGGAGTCCGCCGCCACCATCCGCTGGCATGTTGGTGGCTCTGGAATACACACCATTATATAAAAAAATGCGATAAAATAATCTGGAGGTCTGAAATTCGATTCTCTACGAAATTTACATTTTATGTTATCAGATTTTATTTGACACTTTCTTCTATATTGACACTTTCTTCTTATATTGAAGAGATTTGAGAGTATATTGAAGGAAAACGTTTATTCCAAAAACATGTACTTATTTCATGTCAGACAAATAATATTAATTGCTTAATTAAGATTGAATAAAGTTGAACTCACCTAAAAGACTGTTAGTTCTAATAAGATCCAGAAGGTCATCATGAACATCGAATCTGTCCAGCTGCTGCAGATAGTAGAGAAGTTGTCCAATAGTGGCATTGTTGTCGATTTGTAACCATATCTCTATTACCTTTCCAACTTTATCTGAGTATTCCTTTATGCTTGCTTCTATCTGTGAGGATATTTTGACTAAAGATGCCAAGCCTCGCCAATCTCTGAAATTTTTAAATCAATTGATTTAAATAAAAGAAAGGTCTTACACATATGGACTCGGATACATACAGGCTGATTTTTTTGCGATATGTGGATGGCCAAAGGGCCATTGGCGAAAAATAAATAGATAGCTGAAAGTGCCCATTTTGGTAAAAACTAAAACTAATTCATTAGTTTTTAAAATATTCAAAATTATCATTTTAGTTGAGTGACTTTCAAGTTAAAACTGAGTGATTTCTACCAAAACGATATTAAAAGTCAAATCATAAGGGAGTGAAGTTATAAACAACAAGGGAAAATACATTAGTGAATAATAATTTGCTACTTTATTGTAAAATAAACCTTAAATAAATGGCGGGAACTTAGCTGCAATATATTACTATCTTGTACTAAGCCTTAACTCGACATAATATCCGAGTTTTGGTTGGTATGAGAATGTATGAAAAAATTGTACAATATTTTCTTTAAAATTTGTATTGTAATTTAGTTTGTCATTAATCATTACTTCCCAGGATCTGATCCTTATAAACAATACAATGAACTCGTTCGATTCCCGACTAGCGAAATCTAACGATGCAGCTTTACTTTTATTCAAAATCGGCCTCGCAACTTCTTTCAACATTTTAACTAATCCTTATTCGGATTTTACCATCTACGCGCATTTGTAAAGCCCTTTTTTCTCACTACCATATTTTAAAGAATATCGATTCTAAACCCCAACGTAACATAGGCCAGAAATTATTTTTCGCCGACGCATTCCTATACGATATATCCACTTGTCTCTCAGGTGGCGCAAATCCACGCTAAGCCTTTTAAGTGCTTTAGAATCTTCCGTAACAAATCTATGATTATGTGGCATAAATTATATGATTATTATGCAAAGACATGTAACAGCATATATATTCTTATTTTGTTATGATCTCTGACAATCCACATTAATGATAATTGACTGACCTATAATTATTCTTAATATAATTATTAATAATACGAGTTATAAATTAATATAAATATTGCATGAATCCTTAATTATGAAAATTGAAATTGCACACAAAATTGTACAAACGAACAAATTATACCTTGTGGGATTTCTATTAGGGAAAATGCACACCATTCACTCATCAATCACTGCAATATACTACTACAACATGTTGTACAAGTCACACTGAATTTTAATACTTTATTTGCCAGTCTCTGTTGTTTCTGTGGATATTGAGCTGACTAGAACAGACTACATGATGATCTGAGTAAGTAATCTTTGTCAAGAACAATTGATTTTTGTTATATCCAATCATAGGCCCTTTATAAGCATAAAAGGTTTCAAGTTCTCAGGGCCCTAACAAATACCCACTTTCATTCTTGGGACTCTTCCTAGGGGCAGTGATTTAGACCATTTGTTTTATGTTTAATTTATACCTTTATTTTTGTTTATTTTATAGTTCATTTTTCTTTAATTTCGTTTTATTTGTAAATATTGTATATAATTTTAAATGTATTTTGTAAATAGAAAAACTATTTAATAAAGAAATTTAAAACTTTCATGAAAATATTAATATGTACTATAAATATTTTCTTCAATATTGCTAAAAGCACCATATTCTCCCCACAATACAGCTCCTTATACTGTCAAATTCCATTCAAAGTAGCGGTTTCTCCACACTTATATCACTGGGTATTTCCTTTCAACATTTGTAGTCGAACGTAAATTATTTTGGATAAACATATTTAATAGAGGTCTATTAACGAGAACTGGCATGACTCAATAATGCTCAGGTTTTTAATTTTTTTTGCAACTAACATTCAAGTTGGAAGTTTTAAAAATTATGTTAATTCAGTGGGGAAATCCATGTTTCGAATCCAATTTGGATTATGATTGTAGAAATATGAGCATAAATTGCTTATGTAACTTTTGGTTTTAATGTGTCTATACATAATATTTCAGTAAGTATATTTCAGTGTTGAAACGAGTTCTAAGAAAGTTTAATGTATAAAAATTGGTGCGTTGTATTGATTGTTATGAAAAAATTTTCTAAAGGAATCCAGTATACATTCAGAAAGTTTTTTCAAGAATTTATGAGCACATGATTTTATATGGATAGCATTTTTTATTGTTATATTATATATTTATAAATATGTCAGATATTTTTATTTTTCAAATTTAATATTGCAATGTTTGTATCGTTCCCAAACCAATTACACAAATAAAAATTAAAGAAAAATGTTTTTAGATACAGTAGTATAAATCCTCATTATTCATTATATATGTAAATTATGACGAACCTAAAATATTATACAGAATCCTACAGGAAAAGAAATCGTCCCCTAAAAGTACATCAATTTAATTCTGTAAAAAAGCAATATAATGGAGTAATCCATAAATACACTTTGTATTGTAAACATACCTATAGTGCATACATGGCATGTCTTGTGATATAAGTGTGTAAATCCCATTATGGGTAAATACTATAATAAAGTTATAAATACATTTGCATATTGCATACAAATTGGAGAGCTGTGTATTATTACTGTTTTTAGTTTTTTGAATAAATATTTAAATGGTGGAACCAGTACGGTGATAAGCCTCTGGTCAAATCAGAGGAATACCACCACACTAATTTTTAGTGTAAAGCAATTCTTGCATATTAGTAAACAGGTATATATGGTGGTTAACTTATGTGTGGCGACTTCCCGCAACTCATCAAGAGATGGTGCCACTGCATTCTAAATCAAGCTATCAAAGTTTTCACAACATCTGGTATACATACAAGTTCAGAACTGAGACTGTCGGAGCACAGCCGCTCCCCGGGCATTATCACCTAACACGGCAGGAGATCTCCCTTTGCCATATTACGTATAAGCTAATTGTCCTAAATTTCAAAAGTAGCAACACAGCTGTGAGAGGCTTCAAGTAGAATCCCTGTTCTGTATGGTGTTGTGATCATTATACAGTCATTATAGTGATCCAGTGAACTGCATGCTAATTTAGCTGCATGATAATTTGAATGAAATCTTATAAAAACAAAACATAATATCAGGTAAAGAAGAGCCTCATATAAACATATATGCAGACTAGACCAGAAATCTAAATTCATTCCGATGTCTCCGCTGAGCATCGAACCTGGTATACTGTAGCAAACCATTATAGTGACCATTACGTCACATGGACGTAGGTGATCAGTGTCAAGCAAACACAATGTTTTAACAGAATAAAATGAATAATTGCCATTTCAGTCCTGGTGTTCCAGTAACCCTAATATCATAATAATGATAGACAATGTCAATGACAATGGTACTTACCTGTATCTAGAAATTCTATCTGGACAAACTGTTTTGATAACTTTTTTCGGGTTCAGCAGAGAAGATAACAATTTCATGGATTCATCTGAAAGCCGCGATAAAGGCACTAAATTTAGGTCTATATCTCCATCCATTTTGTAGATGTCAGGTCATTTGTTATAACTACACTTTGTTTCACTCACATTAGTCTTATATTATTGTTATATTTTCCACAATTGAAATTAACAAATTCTTGGGTTATTACTAAAAACAATGTTTGTGACAAAAGTTTTCCCCAATTTTTAAGACATAAGACTAAGACAATTGTTTTTTTTTTTAATTTTAGTAAATAATTATGACCTAACTACAGCGAATAGCTTCCAAGCTTTTGGCCAATATTAAGTAAAAAAAAAAAACTAACTTTCACAATTATGTTTGGGGTTTATGTATATATTATGATGCATTTGCATATTTATAATTTTTTTATGAAAATACACTACGTAGATACAAAAACTCCTTTTTTACTTAGAGCCTGATGTACTTTTTGGCGAAAGTATCCGCTAGCATAACGCTCTATAATGAACTAGAATCACAAAATACATGAATACATACTGAAATCGAAAATCTGGAGCATGAGATCGTTAAGGTTTAGTTAACTATAAAAGTAAATGTAATTTGTCGCACATAATTGGTATTTTTTTCCTAGAAAGATCATTCAAAAACCCTTTTGATAGCCAGGCCGTGATCTAAGAAGGCTACACATTTGGATAGAAGGATAGATTTATTTTAAAAAATAACTTACGTTTAACTCTTTAATAGTATATTTACTATATATTCATGATTTAATGATTCAACATACGCGTCATATCACAGAGCACTTTATATTTATAAAAATAAAATAAATATTATCCATATTTTCATATGGTATGAAACATTGCAATTAATTTTGCCGCGAAAACATGAAATTAATGTATTTTTTAAGTTTATTGGAAAGGGTAAACTCGGTTTAAAGTTTTCTTTTATTGTTTAGCTATTTAAATTCCATTATCCATTATTACAATTTAAAATTGAATTGTAATAATGTATAGTATAAGCATTGTCTTCATATGTAAAGTTTCAATTGAGTAATAAAATAATAGCAATGAAATACTTGTTGTCTCTTTCGGGGCATATTTTTGCGATATTATGCTTGTTTTAACGAGGTAACCGTCACAGGCCTCATTCTTCCAGGATCCTGCAAAAACCTGAATTATTTTAACTTATTTGAGGAATTCGATGACGAAAAATCGGCTTTCAGCTCTTAACATTTTCTCACTTGAAAATGACGCAACTCATTTGTTAAATGAGTTAGTTAAAATAAAATGTAAAAACCAAAACATAAAAGTAATGTTATTTAGTAGAATGTATTTGTATAAATGTACGTAAATATTTTAATAAAAAAAATTACAGTACATTTTGGTCAAGTTAAGATTTTTAGTAATTTTATCAACAGATACAGCATAAGTACCTAGTACAATAATAATAATTCCACCTTTATTATGGCTATCACGTAACTAAAATTTGTTACAAAATATGGCATATTTGAATAATTAAATATATTGCTACTTAATAATATATGAACTAATTCTAGTGATTACATACACAGATAGCAAGGATCAAAGAATTAAATACAATTTTGATAAACTACATATTTATTTCTATTGTTAAGTTACTTTGGGACCTCTCTCTTGTACCATGGCTCTGTTTCTCCTCAACAACTGACTTGCGTCAACAATATCTGGGTTATTCTCATCAGCAAACTCATCGAGCCTTTTTCTCAAGAGATGTTTTAACTCCTTTACGCTACTCCCATTCAGTGCTGATATTCCTATGATATCTTGAAATTTTATAAGTTGCTCAGGTCTCACCTCTTCTGGTAAATGTGTAATAATATTCTCTATATTATTTAGTGACATCTTTACATCTTTGAAGATTTGATCTGCACCTTCTAAGTCCATCTTATTGATTGCCAGTATTGCAGGTTTCTCCAGAAGCTCCTTGTCATATAGTTCCAGTTCCTTGTTTAGTAACAAGACTGTCTCTAAACATGTCCTGGATGGACGCTGAGGGCTTAACTGAAACCCCTTTACATCAGCTATAAACAATAAAAGCTTTGTCCTTTCAACATGTTTCAAAAACTTATGTCCAAGCCCAATGTTGATGTGAGCACCCTCTATTAATCCAGGTAAGTCAGCAATGGAAATTTGTCTTAAATCCTCAAACTTCATTATTCCTTTATTGGGTTTTATAGTTGTAAAAGGAAAGCTGGCTATTCGAGGCTTTGCTTTTGATATAGCCTTCAACAGAGAACTCTTGCCAGCATTTGGAAACCCTACTAGTCCTATATCTGCTATTAGTTTCAAATCTAGCCTAACATGATGAATTTGGCCAAAGTGTCCCAAGAAATTGTTCTGAGGGTTGCCGCCAGGGCCACCTCTAGCTAGAATAACAGTTTGTCCTTCTTCATCTATGTTTCCCAGGATGGTCCCGTCCTCTTTATATACAGTAATGCCAAGCGGTACCTCCAGTTTTATATCTGCGCCAGGATTACCCACTATCTTAGTTTTCCGGCTATCTTCCCCGTGCCCACCGGTTATGGTTGTCGCACGCAGTTTGTTCATAACGTTCTTGAGGCTAGCGTCTTCCTTGCCGATACAGTAAACGCACCCTCCTTGCCCGCCAAGCCCTCCATACTTGGGTAACCCGGTACCTCCCGTACCTCCTTTTACGTGAAGTCGAACAGAATCTATGAATTTACTTTTTAGATAATTTCTAGGGCGTTTTATTTCCTTGACTACATATAATGTCCTTGTTAGAAAAACCATCGTGAATTAATAACCTTATAATATTTACATATCCTTTATATAATGCGCAATACGGGGTAAAAATCTTCAAGATTATATCGAATAGAGTTACAACTACAAGTTCTGGTTACTTTTGTTATTAATTTATTTATAGGTTATTATAAATGACAATGTCAATTTGTCAAATCGGGTTATCACAATTGACATTATTCTTTCTTTAACTGTTTTTTTGGCTTGGCTTTTTATCTTTCAGCCTAACTTTATTAATATTATCATTTTTATGATTGAGCATAAACGTAATTTGGTCCATGACAAAAAATACGTTTTTGTAAAATATCAAAAACTTAATTTGTATATAACATTGTTTTTATTTACGATATGAAAATATTAATCTTCATACAGTTACTCGTGAACAATCCGCCAAGTAACTCGCTCAACAAGCACGAGTATGTATATTCGCGCTAAAAAAAACCTAGACCTACGAACAAGGATGAGTGTCGCAACGATTAGCGATTAACGAACACATTAATACCCTTACCATGAGTTTTTACGTTTAGCGACTCGACCGTCATTACCGAGTAGACCCATACATTATCTTAGCAGCCCCCCCCCCCCCTGGGGACGGACTCGGAATTAGGTTTTGCTGGGGAGAAAAATGATTATTTATTAATATGGGTTTGTTTTTTTCTTTAACTTTGGAATAAA
>DWRA01004705.1:0-10566 GCA_018250295.1 Spathilepia clonius
CGGAGTCGAATTACAAAGGGTTCTACCACCTTTGACTAATAATGGTAGAACCCTTTGTGAATCAAATCCGGTGGCACCACCGCCACACATATTTCTGCCTAATAACAGAAGTGTTGGTTTGAAGCATTTGATAAGGGAGACTTACTTATCCGAGGTATTTCAACTTAATCCTCAGGGGTAGCAATGTATCTGTGGTCGACCTCAGATAGGATTCTAGTCTTATCTGGGGCAGATTACAAATGTTCATAGACGGCAGTTGCCACTTACCATCAGGTGGGATGCATGCTCGTCATACTACTCCATCAAATAAAAATAAAAATATAATAAAATTTTCATTTGGATTTGAAAAATATAATGAAATTTTTATTTTTATTTGACTTATTGATACTATTAGCAATATAATCGAGAATATACAAATGCATTGGCGAACCTTGAATACCAAAGTATTTTCGTGCAACATTCTAATGGTTTCCGTTACGTGTTTAACGTAGGAAGCACAGATCAATCTAATGGTTTGATGTTGGATGTACCGAATCAAATTTGCAAGCTTTACGTTACCTCTATCTGATGTGATAGCAACTAGTGTTACTGTAGCTAAGCATCAAGGCATTATTAACAATTAAAACTGGAGTTGTTCGAACTCAGAAACAAGTATCTACCTTACAGTTCCCTTCATATCAAAAGACATCAGCACAAACATTGTCGTTTTGAACCTACAGTTAGAAGTCGAAACTCAAAACTTAAACTTATTCAAGTTAAATTAGTCTAATGTTATGTTCAGAAGTTCATGAAGTTTTCAGTATCTTGTAGCTATATTACTTACATTACGGTTAAAATAATCCTGGATATAAACAAGAATACCTATTTATAGTCGGGCGGGGCGACTAAAGAGACAGCCATACATTTTAAGTCCTATTTATGTAACGAGCATTCCTTCAGGGACTTACTAAGCCTAAACATAAATTAGAAGGATTAAATTTGAATACAAGCTTAAATAAACCGTAACGACTTTTATACACTTAAGTAAGATTTAAGTAAGTAATTTGTAGTTACTAATGAACGTTAAATGCCGCTACGACTCCCAACGAACAGCTAATGGAACTAACCCAGTTCTAGCTTGAAGTAATTTCGGTGTAAGGGTGTGGATACTGGCTAACTTACATATGAGGCGATTATAGATATAGATAGAGGAATAGAAGTACATTTGTGATCGGTTTCTGGTAGAAGTTGTTCTATATGGAGTTGGTCACAGATGTCCATAGGCGGCAGTGACCATTCACTATGAAGTGGTGCGCATGCTTTTAAGAAGTACCTTCTTACATTTCTTATAAAAAAAAGCTAGCACAACTACGACTACTGATTCTTTGGTTCCATTTCCGGGTTAAGTAAATGTACAAATTGTTCGTTTAGCTTTACTCTATTTTTTTTTTGTTAGCGAGTCATATTTTGCACTATCACGTTGCTGATGTTGAAAAATTCATATGGAATATTCTTAAAAGTGTACTAACCTACACTTATATCTGTGTTAGACTACACTTATATACGTGTGTCCTTCTCACAAACATTTCTACACAAGTAGTTTTACTTAAATTGGTAGTTAATGTTCTACATTTTTAAACCTACGCCTACGATAAATCCAAATTGGGAACGCAACGAAGCAGCACTGAATGTTTTTGTCTTTTATCGAGTAAAGTTTAATGGACCGTTCAGCGATCCATTCCAGCTCATAAATGCATAGCGTTACGCTCTAATTGTACGAAACACTAGATACTATAGAACTGTTTTTTAAATTTAATTATTTCCGTTCATATCCATATAAAAGAAGTATCACGCAAACAGTGTCGATTTTACGCAAGCTGTCATCAAAATATTACCAGAAAAATATGAAATAACGTATTAATTTGATTAATAGCATACAACCTTCTATTTAACTTGCCTTGTTTGTTCCTATGTACGTAGTAGGTAACCCTTACATAAAGGGTGAAATCATGCAACTGAATTTTAAACCCCAACCGATTGTGCTAAAATTTTGCATGCACGTTTGAATTGGATGACAATGCATGATCCGCTTAATGACGTCATTCTAAATAAAATATGGCAGACGCCCCAAAATGGAACGCACACCAATGATTTTTCATGCACTTCCATAATACGGGTATCAAATCAAACTGTATTTTGCGAGGAATGCTAAAAACAGTTTGTTTTTTAAAACTTTTAAGAAACATTAGTTTTTTTTAGTAAAATTATTTTTTTGTCAGGACCTGGAAAGTACATCACAGCAGAGGGCGACAACTATGTTGGTACTTGGGAGGCGGATAAACTGGGCGCTAACGAAGACGTGATTGTCACTTTTACCGACGGATCGAGATACGAAGGACTGTTTAAAGATTGGTCATATAATGGTCGAGGCAGATATTTCTATCCTGACGGGAGTATACTCCAAGGCGACTTTGTTGAGAACTCCCCAACAGGTCACCTTATGTTGTTAGATCCTAACGGTCATAAATGGCTGGGTCGAGCTGAACAGGGTTACGGATGGTTTCAGCCGGTTAATCACTTCTATGAGATGTTGGAAAAAACGCGAGAGAGTAGAATAAAAAGGAAACATAAGATAAAAGATTTGGTTGCAACAAATATTTAACAGTTATATATGCAAAGCAAATAATAATAATAATGGATGTTTATTGCCTGTAGGTTAATATTACGTTCATACGTTTTTACCCAAAATTAAAATATATATATCAACAAAGGAATACGGTTATGCCGAGTTTCTTAATAAATTTAGTAGGTGGTAGGTTTACATTTATTTAGGTATTGTAGATATGTATCTTCCTACTTAATTTCCTTATTCCGTCTTCCAATGTTTTCCGTTCTTAACAATAAAATCGGCCGAGTTATCAAGGTTCCCTAATTAGTTTTATTTTGTCCCTTATCGAAATTGCCGTTGATAAGTAACGGTCAATGTTTGGAATTTCTATTCATGTTAAAGGAAGGGCTATACTCAGATTCTATGTAAGTGGACCATTTGGACCTCTATTCGACGTGACAGGAAACGACTATGCATTCCGACAGTCAAAATGGGCACATGGAATTAAAAGCGCCTTCCGTCAACAACTTGTATAAATTAATGAGATTTCAAGATGCTACGTACTTGTGAAGCAAATAGAAACGGTGAGCCGGAGTAAACAATTGTTATATCGAAAAGAAAAAGGTCTTTGTTGAAGGTGTTAAGTGCTGTAGTTACTCTACCGTTTAGGATACGTACCTACACGCTTATGTGACACTTCACATTTTGAATCCACTTAAGTTAATAGAGCACTTTTAGAGGTAGATGCGTATAATCGTGTGCGACTTGCATAAGTGGATATTATTTTTGTTCGACTTTAGCGGTACCTACCTACATCTAATGTTGATAATAGGTTTGTGCATTAATTTAAAAATAGTTGAGGACATAGTGGATCGACAGAAGCCTATTCGGTAAGACTATGGGAATAGATTAAACTCTATAAAAGAAAACGATTTGTTAGGACAATTTTTGTCAAAGATTCGAGTTTATTGTAAGTTTTGCCTTAGTTACGAATATAGCTACACTTCACAATGTAGTTGCAATATAAACACGAAAACTTTAGATTTTAAAATGGATTTTGCAATAATTTTAAAACGTAAACGTAAGATTAACTTTTTAGTGGCAAGTGACCAAATGCATCTATAACCTTTTATGATGTAAGCAGTAATGTCGCAATTTAATCTTCTAAAACAGGAGTTGGCAAATAGGCGGCCGCCCACGTACCGCCGAATAGTGACATGTTGAGTCTAAAGTTGTTTGTACTGTACCCATTATTGCTTCGATCTTTGTATTTTGACCTCGAATGTACGCCTCCAACTGAATTGAACAGAAACAAAACAAAAAAGAAAAAAGGATTTTTGAAAGTTCGTGAGTGTTGGTTTCAAAAGTTAGTACCTACTAGTTGTACTCTAAATGTTTCATTAAAAGAAACCAATTACAAACATTTTCTACTTAATATTATATGCTCCTACGATATTAATTATTGTGATGGATGGACTACTTTTATGTTACAAATTGAACTGATTTTAGAATGAAGTTCGCTTTGATTTTATTAGCAATTAAATAGTAAGTAATTGGCCACCGTTGCCCAACATTCTCAGGTATTTTGAGAACCTTTGCTCTAGACAAATAAAATAGCTATAAAGAGAGGATCTCTCCCAATCAAACTAATTATTGTTTAATTCACCTCGCTACGAACTGTCGTCCATTATATTCAATAGTTGTTATAACTTACATCGATTTCCTGCCAATCTTTAGGTGCGGCATTCGTGACTAGATTATGACTATCTGGGTGTTATATCGGCAATTAAGAGATTCAGGAATTAATTAATAGCATAAGTCCACGATATTACTACCGCCTGGTACAAACATTATAACCAAATTGCAACTAACGTTTCGTAAATTATAGTCATTTTAACGATCCCACCATTTTCGAGATGAGAGATATTCTTGCTATTCGTTAAGTTACATTCTGCGTGTAACAACCGGGTAATGACTTTAACAGAATTCTGCTGACGTCATCACCGTGTGATCCACGCACATAATACCTAATATTTGCATATCCTATAAGCAGTAGGTATACCTATATTTGCATATCCTATAAACAGTAGGTATTAAGCAATAAAATAATAAAAATTCAAATTGTAAAATTATTTTTCAAATAAGTAATGTACGTATCTAAATCGTTAATTATTGTATTATTCTATTTCTATAGGGTCTTGGTATGTTCCTTTAATAGATGTTATTATTGAGGAGGAGTAAAAAAATACCTGTAGTTCTCAATTTACACAAAAGTAAGCAATACCAGCTACAAATACGAAAGTAAAAAATTATACATATGGCTATTACTATAAATAGTCACATTTTTTATTAGTGTCTATATAAATTGAAATAACTCCTTTCTATCATAGGAGTTATTCAAGGTAAAATCTAATTCGTTCTTAGTTTTTTGTCGGTTGATTGTCTGAAATTTTCGCGCTGAAAAGTTTACAGTCTTAACTGTAGTCTTACTGAAATGTCTTATCGGACGTCACAGAAAGCAATGCAGTGCGGTAGACGGCGGCGGCCCAGTGCGGTGTCGAAGTAAAGTGCGTGTACTGTGAGTAGAACTTCGGCAGATGTCGGCTAGAGGAGACGTGGGAGCGAGCCACCGCGCCGCGAGCGCGCTGCCCGCGCCTCCCCTTATCACCTTATCAGCCCTTATCACTTACTCATCGCGAAACTAATCGCATAACCAGTTGATTCACACACGTGCAAATATCAGTTCAAATGTGATTCAATTGAAGCCGATATGTTTGGAAAATTTGTGGTGTTCACATTATATTTGTGCGTGTTTTTCCTGATTATTGGATATGTAGCCGGTCAAGGTGAGCATAGCCATTACGTTCACTAATACTGAAAGATTTTCATGGTTTTCGATAAGGTATTACTCACAATAACTGTTTAAAGTACACACGATAATTGTACCTGGTTTAAAAAATATTTTTTCAAGCAACGACTGAATTAATATTTATTCTACAAAGTACATCAAAAAGTAATGGGTCGTTATGAAGAGAGAGAGCATCGTAATTACTAACAATCGAGTAACGTTCCTTATCAGGCCATAAATGTTGCATCTAACTTCAAAAGGAGTGATTTATTGAAGTCCATGAATACACGAAATGGATTTGTAACTAAAATAGCCAAACAGACAAATGCTCGATCCCGGAACTCACCTGTTACGGTTGAGTTTTCTAAAATAGAAAATATCTCAAATAGGAATGACAGTTTTATTTATAACGGCCAGATTTGGTTGGTTAGTATTACCGACGTCGCTGTAGAACATTATGCATCGTACTGAAACGTGATTCAGTGAATGCGATAAACGATTAATGCTTAGTTATGTGCATGTTAAAATAATTCACTGAAAATTACGATCTACTCTGTTTTCTCCAGTTGTTACAATTTTTACAATCCTGTTTCACACACACATTTCAGTTTGTTTGATGTTTATGTTGTTTGAAAACAAAACATACGATAAATTAGGTTTTGAATAGTGAAGTTGGTAATTAAATTATATGTTCAGCTGGTTTTTATACATGGCACTTACGTTTACAATATTATAACTGAAGTTTTAAAAGTTTGTGTTATATTTGTTATTAGTATAGCATAGACCGATATTAATAGCGTTCAGCTTCCTACATTACGTATTCTGGATCACGATTTCCGTTTTATGATGAATGTTGTTTTTATAGAAAACAGTTGTAGATACTACATTAATAAAGTAACATATTGTAACTTCTCGGGAAATCCGGAAATATCTTCGAGAAATTCTTCTGCTGTAATAATAAGGGATAAGTTATTGATTGCAGGGAATTCTCGTCTGAAATTATTATTTTTAAAATGAATGAACAGGTGATAAACGATACCTTGAGCTAATTGCTGTTTAACGCTTCTTAATTTCTATGACCAATATACAAATCTATTTAAAAAATACAGTAACAAGATAATATACAACTGTATGTTATCTGTCTGTTTGTTTTCTTGAGTTAATCTCCGAAACGGCTGAACTTTTCACGACACTTTCACTGGCTGATGTTGTAAGGAGTACTTAGGCTACTTTTATTTTCAAAAATGTTTAAAGGTACCGCGAAAAAAAATAGTGAAATCCACCTCACGCGCTCCATTTTGTTACAATTGTTGAAGGTATAAAAATTAATATTTATTTATTACATTTTTAAACGCGGATGAAACCGCGAGTCACAGCTAATACTATTACAGAATTTATAGAACGTAAAACCAATTTCAAATTTCTAATGGCAGAATTGTATGATTATCGTATTACCACTTCCAACCGTAAACCTTAAAATTGGAGATGCATCCGTTAGTTTATTACCGGGACATCAAGCTACTATACCGCGGAAATATGCCGTATAGAAACCGATTACACGTTACTAATGGACATACACCTAAGTCTTGGGATAAATATTGGCTTGTCATAGCAATATTAAGGTTTACCACGCAGTTGACGTGTTTGTAAGTGGTAACTGCCGCCCAATGCCACAAAATATTAAAATCGTACCTGAGGGTGATGACAGATATATTTCTACGCCTGGGGACTAAGTTAGAAGTAAGTTATTGAGTGCGTTCCTTAGTTAAAATTATAAGTCCAAGTTTTGTAGTTGAAATTTGGGAACATAAATTACGGGTGTTAATCGAAGTTAATACGATATCGGGCAACTATAATTACATGTTATTGTTATCAGCGATTGGATCTGTTGCCGTCTCTATTAACCCGAATATGAGGCACGTGCCCGCTATATCAAATTAAGTTATGTTTAGGTACCACCACACGTTCGATATCTGCTAAGACTGTTCCATTTTTTTTGTATTCTACATTAACAGTAATACGAGTAATTATTAACCACACTAGTAAATAATATATAAGAACGACGATAATAACTATCATAGTGCTTTCTATATAGTGTCCTGGAAATATTATGTTCAACCAATAATGTTGTGTATATCGATTGCAAGTATTAATTACAAGTTACTAATTCGATTTTGCTTTTGTTAATATTAATTTTAATGACTTTACATACATATTTATAAACACGTCTTCTTTGAAGTTATTAAAAAAATATGAAAGAACGACTATTGAGTAACATAAAGATTAAATAATTTGTTTAAAATACTTCTTGAATCCCTTTAAATTCAAATGTCCTGTTAATTTTCCCAAAAGTTATGGTAGACCTTGTAATGTTATTGTACATGTGGTGATAATCCGTAGTGTAGGTACTGACTCATAATCGTGTTTACGCCCACACAAACTGTATCAACACAGCGTGACATAAAGTGTTTGGTGATCCAGTTTTGCGGGAACATTTTTGGTACTTGTTGAGAAGAAAGGTTACTTAATTATATCTATAGTAAACAAACATGGTATTCTGAATCTTATGTAAAGAAAAATTTAAATTGATATCGTCGGAAAAATATGTTCTTCAGGTTTCAAATGAAAGTTATCACTCAACTTACTGGTGTAACCATCATTCAATACACATTTTTTTATACGATGGAGTAGCAAACGAGCATGCAGTCCACCTGATGGTAAGTGGCAACTGCCGCCTATGGACACCTGTGATCCACCCCAGTTAAGATCAGAATCCCAACTTAAGTCGACAACAGATGCTGGTACCCCTGAGGTCTAAGTTGGAATGCCTCGTTAAGTTTACCTCCCTTACCACACCCTTCAAACCAGAAGACAGCAGTGCTTAACACTGCTGTTATTAGGCAGAAATAAGTGTTGCGGTGGTGCCGCCGGAGTGGAACTACAAAGGGTTCTACCGTCTTTAAATAGTATATACCCAGGCCAACAAATTGACAATTTTCTATATTATCAGATCGGAACACAACTCAACAATTTCGTTTTCCCATACAAATTATTCCAATCTCTGTCAAAAAGATGAGGTTCAGAATTTAGTTATTAATCATATTGAGTTTATTCAACATTTCAAGCGGTTTAAAATATCAAAGATAGAGTTACCTAGAATCCGGTTGAGTTGAACCTTTAAGTAAGCGCTAGAAGATGACGTAGGCTAAAGAATGACGTACCCTGCTACGTCATCCCTACGTAACACCTCAATAGAGGGAAATGAAGGTCGGTTTCTCCATCCCCTGATCCACTCAGAACTCGTTTGAAAATAAACTCAAGGTACATGAAACTAATTGACCATATAGACGGTTTAAGTATCCTTCGATGCCTTTATGGATAGTTTAATTAGAGATCTAGTTATCGTCAAATCGAAGCTGTATATTTTTACTTACTTTCAACAATCTTTAAATGATTTAAGGTTTATTAGACAATTAGTTATCGAGTTATACTTATTCGTACGTAAAAGGGATTTTCTACTAAAATTTATATATTAGGTGAAAGCTAATAATTTTGTCTTAATTTTCAAAGGATTGAAATACTAATTTATCTTCTAAATTTAATAATTTAATAATAATAAGTGCAGTGAGGGAGATAAACTTAACGAGGCATTCCAACTTAGTCCTCAGGGTATCAACGCATCTGTGGTCGACTTCAGTTGAGATTCTAGTCTTATCTGGCGTGGATCAGAAATGTCCATGGGCAACAGTTGCCCTTTACCATCAGGTGGACTACATGCTCGTTTGCTATTCCTATACAATAAAAAAATCTCGGATGGGAATGGAAAAGAACTGTTTTAAGCTGAAAACATAAATGTGAAAGTTGTTTTCTAGATTATACCTTTTTGCACTGCATCTTATAGTCTAATCAGTTAATTTCACGACATTTTGGATTACATACAAACCAAAATGAATATAAATTGGATGTCTATAACTTTTGAATTAAAATAAATTATAGTTTGAAAATCAATTTATTTGTATCTACTAATACTTTGATTCCTTTTATTAAACATTTGTGAACAAAGTAAATGGCAAATATTTATTGACTTAATACTTATATGTATATTTTTTATTGATTAACTATTTCATATTATGGCAAATATTTCTGATGCAACATTTGCCATAGAATTGTAAGAGCTTAGCAATACAATGTCCAAAACACTCCAGTTTATCTCTATATCCTAAAATCTTATCATCCATCTTTAACTCTTGGCATTCCCAGAATTAGAGAAGTTTTTATATAAACGTTTAGGTAACCATCACATCATACTCATCAAACTATCAGTCTACCTTTGGCAAGGAAAGTGTGCCGACGTGTTAACAGACGCGCAAATATTAATACATTAAACCAAATCGGTACCTATTCAAAATAGTTGATACAAATTGTGTTATAACAACAAAAATAAGTACGATGACAAATTCAATCGAAAATTCGGAAGTGTCGAAAAATGTTTACACAATAAATAACGTGCCAAATGTGAAGTACACTAAAAATACGGAAGGAAAGAACAGCGAAGAAAGGTGAGTTGAAAACAAAACAAATAACTATTAAAACAAAACAACTTAAGAAGTAAAGTTGATAAAAGAAACTGTAGTTATATCTACTTACAACAGATTTTAGTCATAAATAACCTTAAATACGTATAATTAGCCCTTTGTGTTATCGTTAAACCAAAACATAAAGTCAACAATTTAGAATGTACATCTGAGTTAATGTAACAGGTACATCAGTGAATATCAAACACCTCTCTATCATTATCTATGATTAATTAAATATGTCAGCTGACTTATTTATGTCAGTAATTTTATTTATAGTTAACGTTTTTGTTGCTTTGTAGATCTGTTCTTAGTATTTCTCTCATACAAGGCCATGTTAGAAGGTAAATAAAATACGATACGAGAAAATAATTAAAGTTATAATGCCAGAGTTGATAAGAGGAGAGTTGAAACAATATCAATTAAAAATGTCCAGTTACTATAGTTAATATAGAAAACTTAAGGCATAATGACACTTAACGACAGTTATATATAAAATTTCCATGTCACAATGTTAGTTACCATACTCCTCCGAAACGGCTTTACCGATTTTTACC
>DWRA01004706.1:0-10565 GCA_018250295.1 Spathilepia clonius
TTCACCACCTGAGAATATGCCCGGGCAAAGAGGGTATCCTCGAGACCCGAATTTCCTTGCCCACCGCCCTTATGACTAGGGTAGTAGCAGTATATGTGAGTCGGAGGGTAAGACGTCCGATATTCGTCGAATAAACTCGTATAATAAATTCGATAGAGAGAGACATTCGAATGGAGAGGTCATAATGTTTTTTCCTTCTGTGACAATTTTTAAATTTCAGCTTCCGTAGAAGTTGTTGCTGTAGAAAATCGCGGTAAGGAACTTTATTCGAAAATATTAAAATTTGTACTAAACTTAAATCAACTTTATTTATTAATTGTATATTTTGTAATAATGGTTCTGAACGTAATAATTTTAATTTATATCTGTATAAAACACGTAAAAATGTAATGCAATACAGCTATACCTACTATATAATTAATGAAAATGGCCCGGCGTTAACGGCCCGGAACGTTAAGTGTAGTCAAATACTACGGAAAACTAAAACGTAGATTGTATTCGCACTTAGCCGTGTTTTTGTAAAACACGTTACAATGTCAAGTCGTGTTTCAAGCATTGATAGGCTAGTAGCAGTGTGAACGGTCAGATAAGGCACCCATTTGCCACATCCTTATTCCAAGGACGGACGGTATGGCGGCGAATCGACAACTAAATGCTAATTCGGGTGCTACGGTGAATACCTTATGTAAAACTAAAAACTGCCATATCGTACACATCTATAAGTGATGCGGGTTCACGCGAAAACAAGAATAAAACAAAGTGAACGAGTTTGTGCACGGGGGGCATCTAAAACATCGCTAAAATGTCCGTTTGGTAATTGTTGTTCATTCGTTAATTGTTGTTCGATCGTTTGATAATTGTTGTTCATGCGTTGTTAATTGTTGTTCGTTCGTTATACGTTGTTCGATCGTTCGTTAATCGGTGTTCGTACATTTGTTAGTTGTTTTTCGTTCGTTTATTAATCGTTGTTCGTTCGTTTGTGATAATTGTTGTTCATTCATTTATTAATTGTCGTTCTTTTAGGTGATGGAACCATTTGTTGCTTTGTCTAATTACAACAGTGTTAAGCGCTGCTGTGTTACGGTTTAAATGATGTGGTAAGGGAGGCAGATTTATTCGAGGAGATCCAACTTAGACCTTAGGGATAGCATCGTCTCTGTGACCGACCTCAGGTCGGATTCTAATCTTATCTGGGTCCCATTGGAGGCAGTTATCACTTGCTATCAGGTGGACTGCAAGCTCCTTTGCTACTTTCGTCATACAAAAAAAAACGTAGACAATTATTTCGTAAAATGAAAAGACACGAACAAATCAATCGTATCTCCAATAAACAGTTAACATTTTCTTACTAAACTTTACCTTCATCTAAATACATATAGTTAAGTCAGTTGCTATAATTAATTTTACTGCCGTGAAACTGAACATTCTTGAACTCGATTTAAAGCTCCCTAAAATATATTCAGGTCGGTATTAAAGTGTTTGTGGTATGTTCGCATATAAATGACAAAATAAATGCTCATTTAACATTTCGTAAAGTTACTGGGCTGCATAAATACTTCCGAGCGAGAAATATGAGTATAATGGAAAACGTGAACTATCATCGTCAACCCATTACTGTCCCAATGCTAGGCATGGGTCTCATCTCAGAATGAGAGGGATTAGGCCATAGTTTACCGCGCTAGCCAAGCGCGAATTGGTAGACTTCACACACTTTTTGAGGACTTTTTTCTTCAGAGAACTCTCAAGATTGCAGGTTTCCTCACGATGTTTTTCATACACCGTTATCGCAAGTGATGATTAATTGAATTGATTGAATGAGTATAATGGAAAACGTGAAATATGTACCTACCTATGTTGAAAAGTGGCTACTGCCGCCAATGTACATCTGTAATCGACCAGAGATAAGATAGGAATCCTACTTATCCTATTCCTTCAAGACTAAGTTGGATCGCCTCGAATAGGTATGCCTGCATTACCAAACTCTTCAAACCAGAACACAGCAGCGCTCAGCACAGGTAGAAAGAAAAAGAGGTGGCAGTGGCCGGAGCCGAACAAAGGGAACCATTCAATTATGAATAAATATTCACAATTTGTAGAGACCTTTGTATGTGGAATTAATATATAGCATCCTGCCAACTCATCTCATACCAAAGGGATTTATTAAGGCCTTGTCGATCACATTGGATAAGTGCGGATTTATTAGACTTCGCACGTCTTTAAGAACGTTATAGAATCCTCTCAGGCATATGGGTTTCCTCATAATGTTTTCCTTCAACGTTAAATCAAGTAGATAATTAAATGTGGAGCTGATTTTTAATTAGTAGGTACATATGCTAAGAAGCTGAGATAGAATGCTAAGAATTGCGTGTATTAGACTTAAACTTGAATTAAATGGTTCGAATTTATAACAGTAGACTATAGTTAAAACAAAAGTTGTTGCCAGTTAGGTAATCACACGAAAAAGGAGCATTTCAAACCTATTAATTATTTACCTATGTACTTAGTAGAAAATATCTTGCACTTCATGAATGAATATTTAATTAACTTTGTTTACTACGCAGCACCATTAAGCGCACCTGAATACTGTCTAATAAAATTATTTCGGGCGTTTTAAAAGTGGGTTGCTGGCAGACGCATCGCGTGGCGTCCGCCAAAAATAAAGTCCTTGACCTTCTTGGTCCGAGTTTATTAAAAATAAGAGTAACCATGAACTTCTCGAAATGTGTGCGAGTACATTGCTAGTGTATGTAGGTAACTCGTTATCGCGGGCCGGTCGGCCTTCAGTGGTTCACGAACAAGGCCCCTTTGTGTGCTTCATGCGAGCTCAAAGAACGCGCGACTCTTGTTCCTACTAGCATCGACGTATACGGCGCTATATTAAGGAAGAACAGAGCAGTCGTGCCTAGATATGGTAGGTTGTAAACAGAAGCATTATTCCGTGTACTATTTGTTTGTCGTTAAACGCATTAACTAACTTAACGCTAGTAACTGCACTTCTCGGTCCTTTGTTTTCGTTTAAGCGTTGCCTGCTCGAAATTTTAATGATGATAACGATCGTTTACGTGTATGAAATAAAGTACGAGGTAACCGGCTGTTGGTTATAATTAATATGTTCTGAAAAGCAATACGGATAATTAAGTCTACTGTCTGTCATAATGTAATATAATAATTGCCATTATATCAATTTATAATTATGCTTATTTACATAATACCGAAACAGAAAACTTTTTTTTGTAAGTATACGAGTTGAAATAAATGTCTATACGACGCAATTTTGGGAATTGCGAAACCATTTACGTATTTGGATAGATTTTTCACGTAGGTTGCTAAGATTTACCATACGCACGTTTTAGTAATGTTTACTAAGAATTATAGGCTTTATTAGCTTCACCTGTATGTGTGTTTGTATGTTTGTAACCGACTTCTTTGGGCGCGATTTTGACCCACTTTAAACGGCCAGATTTCGTTCAAACTTTGTAGATTTATTGAGGACCGATGACAATACACTAATTTGATAAAATTATTATACCAATAATTTGCGTTGCTACGGTAATCATTGACAGACCCATAAGCTTTGCAAAAAATATATAAAAAATAATTAGAGTAACTAAGTACAAATGGGTAAACAGTTCAAATATTCCATTAGCGTACCCATAAAGATAAAACTAATTAACCATAAAAAGTTGAACGCGTCTACTTATTTAGATTCTCAGAAGATCGTCGCACCAATTAAGTTAAATCGCTGTTTGTGGCGGCCGAGACAACGGAGCTTTGTTCTTTGCGAAAATTTGGCACGTCCTAGCTATATTCGTTGATCTGATAATATCGCGGATGTATGCTTGAAGCTTAATATCGCCTTTATAGGCAGTTGTTTTGTACGTATACTCCAAAATACGTATCTGTTGTCACCCGTCATTTTGATGTTTGTAGATTTATTTAATTTTTATAAGATTGAGTAGCAAATGATCTGTTGTTAAGCAGTCACTGGCCATTGACATCCATATTCAACCCGAGATATGATTAGAGTCCTATCTGAAATCGGCTACACCTGAGAACTACGTCGGAATGTCTTATGTAAGTAAGTCTCTTACTACCTTCTAACCAAAACACAGCAGCACTGAAAATTTGTGTTATTGAACAGAAATATTTATTACGTAGGTGTGAAGGTGGTGCCTCCAAAATTGACCACCGAAGCGTTCTACCGTCTTTGATGTTTTAAACAAAATATTCCCTTTGTTCGTGTTTTATTAAATTAATTTGTATAAGAGTGTTTTTGTGTGTTTACAAAAAGGATTCATTCTGCCATGATGGGTAATACTCGTACAAAAATATTCATTTTGATAATATTACTGAAGATTAGGTTACTGCGTATTAATTCGTGATATATATGAGTAGTATTGTTATTCGAAAATATATATATTCAAAAGGAACTTTTGAAATTTACAAATAGTATGAAGTATTACGTACATACAACAATCAAAGCTAAGTTCAGAAAGAAATGGAAGCGTTTCTCAAATCAAAAATGTATAGTTTGTGGTTACAGATAATAATATAACACACATTATATAAAGCAGTCAGTGCTGTTTCAGCATAAATAATTGTGATGTCGCCACCTTTGAGAAACGCTGTATTACCTAGTAGACTCGTTAATTAGCCAAGACGTCACAAAAATTTCGAAAAATTGCGTTACACAGTCTTTAAAGTTGAGAGCCATTGATTGCCACATAGTTGCAAATAAAAACTCATTTGTAGGCCACTAGACAATTCGCGTGCCAATAAAGAAAAATAATTCTCAGTCTAGCCGTTTTGTTTCGTTAAAAGTTCACTGACCTCCGTCTTGTTTAATGCGTCAAGTTTCACAGTATACCAGAAATATCTGATAAAATTTTGCGCATCATAGTGGTTTCGGCGAATGAAATATGACGTGTTTTGGCCGTGTTCGCGCACACTGTATGACCCGTTTTTTCGTATCCATCAACATGGGTAAATGCAGCTTAAATTAACAGCTGGTGGAATTCCATACTACTGGTTTTGCCATTTGGAAGAACTTAAATCTGACCTTAAATGTATGACGCGCAAAATTATTTACGTTATACAATTAAGATAAATTGTAAACGTGGGGAAGTCCATTCTAATTTCCAGTGCCCATTTTCAACAAAGAAAATTCTAGAAGTGACTAAGTACGGAAGGCTAATACCGCTGAAAGGAAGGTTGCTTTGTCAGTAATTAAAAGTTAATCAGTACATTTCAATTTTATTTATATCTGATCACAGATAAGACAAGACTGTCAGATTAATAGATGGCACTTTTCTATGTTTAAAAAAGGCAGAACTTGGTGGTTCGTGTCCGGAGGCATCACAGCAACACCTATTTTATATTTATAACAATATTCAGCGCTACTGTATTCTTGTTTGAAGGTTGTGGTAAAGGAGAGACAATTATAAGAGACGTTCCAACTTAGTACGCAGGAGTAGCAACACAATTGTAGACGACCTCAGATAAGATTAAGTCAATTTGATGTTCATAGACATCTGTTGCCACATACCATAAACTGGTGGATTACTAGGTCTATAATAATAATAATGTATATTAAAGGAATTTATATCTATCGCGACCCAGCCGCGTAGCTATAAGCCGTGCCAGTAAAATTATTAGAGGTACAGAAAAATATAATAAAATCGGCGCCCGATAACCGACGACCGACAACCGAAGACCGATAACCGACGACCGACGACCGACGACTGACGACCGACCAAGCGTCCGACGACCGATGACCGACGACAGACAACCGACCAAGCGTCCGACGACCGACGACCGACGACCGACGACCGACTACCGATGACCGACGACCGACCAACCGACCAACCGACCAAACCGTCCGACGACCGACAATCGACCGACCGACAAATCAACCGAATCTAACACTGTCTATAGATGTAAATAAACGGTTCAAAATATGCGAGTTAAATTCATGACGTCAATGTATCGTATGACACAGATTCAGTACTCACTACTCATTTTGAAATATCTGCAATTATGTAAGTTGGCCATATAGCGTGACTATCGAGCGTTCAATTTCATTATATTATAAATATTTAACCACTATTCTAAGATTGCGTCATATTTACACGATTTCATTGCTAAGATAAATAAGCCAAGAGTCATTCATTGAAATAAGATTTACGAACACACCTTCAACTGTGAATCAGGTAAAGATTTCGACAGTAAAATGACACGAGCATTATAAGGTCATTAGCAGTCTGCTTAGTTAAGGTTATTTATTATGAGACTCGCGACTCCACCCGTCTGCGCTCCGTGTACAGTTTTTCAATTTTAGCTCAGGAATTTGAAATATTTTCGATGTAGGTTTTGCCATTTTAATCGAACTTTAACGTGAAACGTGTCTTACAATAGGCTTAGCCAGTTTCTAAATTACGTTTTAGTAAGATTTAAGTAGTAATCGAACCTATAGTCGACCTGATGGTAAGTGATTACTAAAACAGGAGTTCTACCTGAAGCTGGTTAAAGGTGTACTGCGAGTGCTGAGGACTAAGATGCTTCAAATAGGTATAAGTCAGCCGGCATCCACAACCCTCCGCTAAAACGCAAGAAATATTTTTATTTCACGCCAGAATAAGTGTATCGGTGGTACGTCCTCTATTTAACCATATTGGTAAATTAATTATTACTTGCTATAACTGTGAAAGAAAACATCGAGAGGAAATCTACACAACTAAAAAAATCTTTGAAAAAATAGTTCTCAAATGTGTGTGAAGTTTCTCAATACGCACTTGGCCAGCCTAATATCTGTTACCTAATAAGAGGAGACCCGTGCGACAGTAATGGATTGTGGACAGATTGGATGAGTGCGAATTGACGACGATGACTTATGGAAATAATAGAAAAAAAAAACATTTTACATTTTTGTACCCTGCTTGTGAGGACACAATTTTAAAAATATTCGTCATGTACACATACACGAACACTTCATTTCGTGTTTGTATAGATTAGTAATATGACTTATATTTAACTACCGAGTGTTTAATAAGGAGATTAACATTTCGCACTGAGTCACGATACAACGAAGGAAGTCGTTACTTCCTTGTCCTCAAACAGCATATGGTATGCGAATCTTGAAACATGCGAGAAGCGACAGAAATGTAACGTGCGTGTGACTAAAATAATGAAGCAAATTTGTTACAGACTTGTTGTTTAGTCATCTGGATCATTTTTTTTTATATGATCGAGTAGCAAACGAGCAAACAGTCCACCTGATGGTAAGTGGCAACTGCCGTATGGACATTTGTGATCCACCCCAGATAAGATCAGAATCCTAACTGAAGTCGACCACAGGTGCGTTGCTACCCCTGAGGACTAAGTTGGAATGACTCGTTAAGTTTATCTCCCTTATCACACCCTTCAAACCAGAAGACAGCAGCGCTTAACACCGTTGTTATTAGGCAGAAATAAGTGTGGCGGTGGTGCCGCCGGAGTTGAACTACAAAGGGTTCTACCACCCTTAATGTTCATGTATAGATCATTCGACTTTGCGGCACCACCACACCTATTTCTGCCTAATAACAGCAGTGTTAAGCGCTGCTGTCTTCTGGTTTGAATGACGTAAGGGAGACTTATCCCAGGCATTCCAACTTAGTCCTCAGGAGTAGCCATGGTCGAATTCAAGTACAATTCTAGTCTTATTCGGAGTAGATTACACATGTTCATAGCCGGCAGTTACCACTTACCTTCAGATGGACTGGAAGCTCCCTTGCTACTTATATCTAAAATATTAAAACCCGCGAAATTTATTATTAAAATGCTGGCGGAGCGACCATACCTGTCTGATACGCAGTGAGTTTAAGGTTTGATCCCGAGCCAGACAATAAATGATGAATTTAGATTTCTGTTCTGGATCTGGGTGATTTATTCGTTTCTTGGATTTGTCCATGGCACCCACAGGGAATTGTAGTGAGAGGTTGTGAGTGTAGAAAGCGTTTTTTTTAATTTGTGACGTAGGTGGAATCAAACGTGACGCGGAACGTACGACCTCGTCTGAGCGTCAGGAAACTGGGCGCTTCCGAGCGGAAGTATTGGAGACGGAAGCCTACGTCATTTCCTATCGGCCTCAACTACATACTGGCCGGTACCGCCCGCGGGCTTTTAAATTTTAATGACATCTTTTATGAACTTAATATAATTTATCACCAGAGGGCCGCGTTGTTGCTTACTAGCTTTTGTTTTACTAGTTATTATATGAAACAATACAAACTTGTTTTATAAAAAAACTAACATTCCTTGTTTTTAAACTTTACAGATTTTCCAAAAAACAGGTGACCCATTATTTCTAAGCAGAAGTCTAAATAAAAATTTTAATGGCGTTTATTAAAAAAAATGTGCATGTTCATACAAACTTTCAACCCTTTTTTCATTCTTTTAAGGGTTAGTTATTAAAGTTGTGAAAGATTTCAGTTTATTTCGTCCATAGGTTTAGGCTAGGTGATGAGTCAGTGGGTGACTCAGGACTTTTCTTTTTGCATATACAATATTTATAATATATTTGTTTGGTCCTACGTTTCCTTTATTAAATATCTTTGAGCCTTAAAAAAAATCAAGTGATCAATATTGTCTAAAAGAGAATATTTATTCGTGAGTAACTTTTTATTAGATTTCATTTAACTTGCTTCAATCGTTTGTCTTTCCTGTTTTACATTTGTAATTTATTTATCAAGTAATGGCTCATATTTGTTTATTGTTTTCAGCCCATTACTGTCCCACTGCTGGGTACGGATACTCCTCTCAGAGTGAGAAGGGTCCAAGGGTTAGGGTCCACCGCGCTGGCTAAGTGCGAATTGGTATACTTCATATACCTTTGAGTACTTTCTTAGGAATTCTCAGGCGTGTAGCATTCTTGGCGAAGTGTTCCTTCACTATTAAAGAAAGTGACAATTAATTTCTAATACGCAAAAAACTTTAAAAAATTTGCTCGTGCTGGAATTCAAACCTCGGACGGCTGAAAGCCTTGAAAGGCTAAGTTTTAACCACTAGGCTTTCTTTGTTTTCAATTGGTTACACACATTTAGTTACAACGCAATAATATGATACCAAATGTTATAGTTCCCCTGTAGACTAAATTGCAACGTCTTTTTAGGGTTCCGTACCCAGAGGGCATAAACCGGACCCTATTAATCAATGATGTAGGTTTGGCAGCCGCTGTCTATCCGTCTCTTACAGGGCTCGACCTCTTGTACCGTTAAAGATAGATACATGAAATTCTTATAGAGTTGTTATGGCCGGTATAACAACAAATACTAAATATAAAATAGGTAAAAATATGTAGGACTCCACGTCTAGGATTTTTTTTATATATGATAGAGTAGCAAACGAGCATGCAGTCCACCTTATGGTAAATAGCAACTGCCGCCCATGGACTTTTGTGATCCACCCCAGATAAGACCAGAATCCCAACTGAAGTCGACCACAGATGGGTTGCTACCCCTGAGGACTAAGTTGGAATGTCTCGTTAAGTTTATCTCTCTTACCACACCCTTCAAACCAGAACAGCAGCGCTTAACACTCCTGTTATTAGGCAGAAATACGTGTAGCGGTAGTGCCGCCGGAGTCGAGCTACAAAGGGTTCTACCACCTTTAAAGGTGAACTGCATGCTCCTTTGCGACATCATACATAAAAATATTGTGTAACATTTCATTTGTTGTATGTGAGACATACATAGGTCTAGCTATGGTGCCTATTATATGAATCTTATGAAGGTATTTCTTTTGTGATTAGTTTTGCAGCTATAT
The DNA here is from genome assembly GCA_018250295.1 of Spathilepia clonius. Lineage (NCBI taxonomy): Eukaryota > Metazoa > Arthropoda > Insecta > Lepidoptera > Hesperiidae > Spathilepia > Spathilepia clonius. The sequence continues at coordinate 9,802 of DWRA01004706.1, forward strand.
TCGTTTTTTAAACATAAATATTTTAAAAGCAGAATAAAAAAAATAAAAAACATTAAAGCGCTCCATGCGTATGACTCAACGTTTGAAATTAAACACGTCTTCAAAGAGAATACACTTCGGTATAAAAGCACTTAGTCTTGAAGTACAAGTGTATTTTAATAAGAACATTAATTAAGAAGTCATTTCGTATAACTCAGCTAGTTTCTACAGAGCTACTTTAAATGCAAAGGCGATAACACTTTGAATAAGAAATGAAATATGATCATTTCTTTAACATCTCTATATTAACTAAGTAGTAAGTACACTAACCACTATACACTTTTAATTGAATGGTCCTTTTGTTAACTTGTGAGTTTGTTAACTCCAAAATACAATTTTGCTACTATACAATCGACGAAATTAATTAAATTTTGTCTATTTATTTGGAATATTAAGATGGGCGTTCATGTTATTGATTTTTTTTAAAGTTCTGCTAGTGCAAATTCCGTGAAAATCGATTCAGCCGTTTCGGTGATTACCTGACAGACAGAAGCCTAATGAAACCTAAATCCGAAATCCGAAATGAAACCTAAACTTGACGTTCACTGAAGTTATGTTTGACTTCCAGTAACTTTATAGACACATAATATGCGTGTGTGTGTGAAATGCATGGTAGTGTGTGTAATGTTTTATTTATCGATTTCATGAACTTTATAAGCATTATTATTGAAAAATATTAGCGTTCTGCACTTCTCCTACACATAAACTATAAGTGTGCCAAATTT
>DWRA01004707.1:0-10565 GCA_018250295.1 Spathilepia clonius
CATCGAACAGTGGTAAGACATAGTGGCGAATCTAAAGGTAGTAGGGGGCTATATAAAGAAATTCGCAGTAATACGTGAAAAGAGATGCAAAATATTATAAACTTATAAATTCAAGAGAATTAATATCTATGGTATATCAAGAATTGATTACAATGACAACAACGCAATCTAAATTTGAACAATCTAAGCTACATTATATATTGTTCTTTCAGGAACCCGAGCAAAAATGCATGAATACAAAACCTGTAACCTCGGCAAAGTGCCTGGCTCTGTGCTCATGGGCAGACCTAACCATACTGAACTGGACACATACTCCAATCTCATGGTTTATGCTCAGCAATTTTATGGATCAACTACATCTGATGAATTCAGGTAATTTTACAAACTTTTATTTGACTTCCAATGATTTTATGTATAAAATTTGCATGTTTAGTTTAAATGACAATACACGATTAACTTTATGACGTCGTTCTAAATCCAATATGGCGGACCGTGGATTCTTAGGTGGATTGCAGCCGCAGTAAAACCTTGTATTTATAACTTACTACTACGTACACAAGATCAATTGTATTGTAACTTAATAGAATGATCTAGAAAATTCTATCAACTTAATTTGTTAAAACATTTGAAAACTTATAAATGAGTTTTATCCACAGCTTCAGCATGTTCTACTCGCTGCCTCCGTACTCTGATCTGATATTCAGCGACGACGCAGTCCGTCTAAAGCCCTTGTCGCACGATATGCGGTCCGCTGAAATAATCGCAGGGAAAGCCCTGCCCAGGGCCGCCCGTATAGTGTCGTGTGATGCGCCACAAGCATCGTACTATATAGCGTCTGATCCTGACTTCCTATCACACGCGAACAAAAACGGTGTTATAGGATATGTGATCGCGGTAGCTCTATTTTTTGTAGCCCTAGTAAGGTAATATGACTAATGAGTTTTTAATTGTACGGATAAAATTGTATTTTAAAAATTGCACAAGTATTTTGAAGAATCAATAAAATTTAAATCAATCACATTGGTCCGTGTAATTAAAAACTTTAAAATATTTTTTAGGAGCAGCTCTTATTTAGGTTAAGTATAAGTGATTACAAATAGAAGTCCGTCCATTACAAGGCCTTATTATATTCTTAAATGTTATTTTTACATACTGTTAAATTAATTAACTTTTAAAAGTATGTACGGTTTTATATAATATTGCATTCCATGTATTTTTTCTATTCCATTATTTATTAATTTTTTCCATATTTTATACTCTTAATAATAGCTTTAAGAATCTATGGTTGTCTATTTTATTGTTTCAAAACATTTATATTTTCTCATGAATCTCATGACTGATATTATTTTACAGTACACTGAAAATAAAATACATAATACATTACATTGTTTTATTACATGTTTTTCCTTATTTCCTTCAAAATTCTATATAAATAATGTTTTATGATTGTAACATGCAAATCCATCCGGTAAAACTTCAAACTGTTTCATGATTTTTCTTAGATCAGCTCTCCGGCAAACATCTCTTACAGCTGGTACAAGACTCTTTCCATGTCTATCGATCCTGCTAGCATGTTCCCTAAATTTACCAAAAATACAATTTGTTCTACATAATTCTATGTTTATTAATGGGATCAGCCCATGACATTTTGGGGTACCCTTTGCACATAAACTCAATGCTTTAAAAGAAAGGTACCGAAAATGATTGATACAGTACACAAACAAAACGTCTTTTTCTTTGCTTTTCCTCAATGTTTCTATCATTGTATTACAAAGCTTTACAGTAACCCGTTTCTTATAAAGATCCAAGTGATTTTGCATTTCATTTTTATTGCAAAGAATACTTAAAATAGTGCAGAATTTGTTGGCAGACAGACAGAGAGTCAAAAATACATGCTTCCAAATAAGCTCTTCGTTATTATAGTTAAAGTTGAACAGGTGACAATTAATTTGGATTCCTGACTGACCAATTCTATTTTCAAGAAATTTACTGATATCAGATATTGCACTAGAAAATGTAATTTTATAACACATTTGCCCTGTATATATGTAGCTGGCTCTGCACACTTCCAGAGTGTTGGTGTTATATGTGTATCCTAAAAAAGTAATCTCATTACTGAATTTAACCATTGAATGTGGAAAATTTGCCTCAGTCTTGGCGTAGTTAACATTTCTATAATTTGACAGAGCAGTTAAAAACGATAAAGCGTCTTCAATTGAATCTGTTACATACAGGTAATCATCAACTGCTCTTACGAACAGTTTTAGCTCAGAATCATGCTTCTTTAAATGTTCTGAGAAATAAATCTCATCCATGCGAGTGTAATACAGCTCTGAGAGAGCCGGAGAATACTTATACCCTTGCACCAGACCTTCTTTCCATTCATAAACAGTAGAGCCTGCTCTAACAACCAGTGGTTTCCGCAGCTCAATTACAATTTCTCTATAGATCTGGGCAAATTTCTTCCTCAAATGAAGAGGCTGCTGACTTTTCTGAAATTCCAAATTTTTCTCAGCTAGGATCTTCATAAGTTTTTCTTTATTTATTGATCCAAAGGCATTGCTTAAATCTGTTTTCACAAAATAGAGTTTTGGTTGATTGCGGTTCATCCAAAGTGAATGAAACAAAGCAAATTTTTTTTCTATTTTATTCTGTGGCTTTCCATTTAAAACTTTCAAAAAATTCAACCTTTCCTTTATTTTGTATTTATCTGCAGCACTCAAGACATCATTCTTGTACCTCACAATAGGTCTATAATTCTTATTTGGTTTCAAAAGTAAATGCAGTTTTGGTATTTCTCTCTTGGCAACTTTTAAGTGAAGTCTTTCCTGAAGACTGTATTTCAATTTTATTTTTTTGCCAAAACATTTTTGCTCATATCTGCTTATTATTTTGGATGTTATCATATCAGACATACTTTTATCATAAAAACTTTGGAATTGGTTTTTCCAGAAATAATGCAGTTTATTTTCATTGACATCTATTTTGCAGTTTGTTACAAAGAAGTTTAGGCTTATAATTGCCGCCAGGACATATTTTAATATCCAACATATTGTTTTATTTAAAACTTGATTTACTATTGCTGCGGGTAGAGAGTTCCATGGATGGATTTTTACATCCCAAGCATATATAAATTTGGGTAAAAATATGTGTTGGTTCTTCATACTTAACACTACAATTTCTACCAAATCTTTAAACCTTTTAATATTATGCCAGTTTCCAAACATTTTATTGGGAATAGTCTCATATAAGGCTTTCCAACATCCCGTAAATATATATTCTTTACTCACTGGTTCCATATTCGAATGTGTAATACACAATTCCTTCTCAATAAAATAGTTTTTAAAGTCCTGTTTAATATTATTTCTTATATTCATTCTTATGGCTAAAAATATATCTGAAAACTCACTTGGTATTTCACTCACTAACAATTTGTCTTCAAAAACATGAAGTAAAAAATCTTCTCTGCTTGATTTCTTCAGTAATTTTAAATTTAACACATTTTCAATTGAACGCACATTTTGTTTATTTGTAAAATATCGCGAAAAGCAAATGGAGTTTTCCATTTGAACTAATAATTATAAAATATTAGTATTTTGAATACACTCTCCGATCGTAAAGTAGTAGTGCTAAACGATTTAAAAGACGCGGGGACCTGTCGAGACATGTCCGTGTAACGATTTTTGTTGAATTTATCAAAAATAATACCGATCCTGGGTTAAAACCACTATATAGACGTATGTTGGACATTAACTTTATTACAAAAGTTTTTTAAATGAATCACTTTGGTTCTTTAAAAAAGATTTTTGTAAGATATTAATATTTATTCGTAAAAACTTTCAATTCAGTTCAATGCCACGTTTAAATTTCCCGCTCTATTTGACAATGACAGATTTTTTTTAATGCATATATTTATAAGACGAGATTATTTCTATACAAATTATAGAGTAAATTAAATTTTACTTCTGCAATATGATAAACAGAAATAAAATAATTATGATCCATTATTACGTTTCTTTCAAGTATCTTGTAATATTCGTATTGTTCCTTTTCCCTATAAATCGATACATGTCGGTAGTTAAGATAACGATAGATGGTTACCACAGAGTACTTTAATAGACACTGAAAATTCTTATTATGATATAATGATAATAATTAAATGTAACGTTACTTTGTTTATCACAATTATTACTTTATAGGTCAATGCCAATAAGAAGTGTATTATTTGTTGATTATATCGTATCACATATTATTCATGTCATACTTCTGTGTTTATCTCGTGTAACCTAAAAGCCAGGTTTAATTATCAATTTTAATATTTACGTAAATAATATTTAAAATGTCCAAATCAGTAGTATTTGATCTTCTTCAAATATTTAAAAGCAGTGTTAATGCTGTACTACCAGAAAACTTAGTAAGAAAATACTTTAAATATTGTGAAGTAAGTCAACAATTGACTGTAGCAGGGAAACAGTTTGATTTAATAACGAAAAATGTTTACGTTGTCGGTACAGGTAAAGCTGTACAAAACATGGCGTTAGAAGTAGACAAAATATTGGGTTCTAAAATAAAAGCGGGCATTATAAGTATACCTGTTGGTAGTTTTGTATCTAAATTAACAAACAAAAACATACAGTTTTATGAAGGCGCCAAAAATAACTTGCCTGACGACAGCGCCGTTGGTACAGCTAGCAAAATAGAGAAACTTGTAACATCACTGAAAACAAATGACTTACTTTTGGTTTTAATATCAGGTGGAGGCTCAGCATTATTATCTTTACCAAAAGCACCTATAACTTTAGAGGAGAAAACAGACTTGATAAAAAAATTAGCTAATTCAGGCGCCGATATAAAAGAGCTTAATACAGTACGGAAAAGATTATCAGAGCTAAAAGGGGGACAGTTAGCTATTAAAGCATATCCAGCCCAAGTTGTTTCTCTAATATTATCAGATATTGTTGGAGATCCTCTACATTTAATAGCTAGTGGACCAACAACAGAAGATGATTCAATGGAAGCAATGAACATATTAAAAAAATATGAAGTGCCTATATCACAGCCTGTAGAACTTTTGTTGACCAAACTTCCTGATTATTATAAAAGATTTCCTATAGACAATGTATCAAATTTTTTAATAGGTTCTAATAAACTAAGCACTGAGGCAGCATTCAACGAATCAAAAAATCTAAAATATGAACCTATTATTCTTTCGAATTCTGTAACTGGTAATGTGAAAGATGTAGCGCAAAAATATGTTGAATTGACAAAGATTTTTTGTTACTTTTTGCAAGGAAACTTAAATTTAGATGAGTTGAAAAATGGAGTAGAAAAACTTAAGATACCAGGAATACATAGTAATTTAGAAAATTTAGGCAGCTCTAAAATTAATATTAAGAATTTATGTTTGATCCTTGGAGGAGAAATTACTGTGGAAGTTAAGGGTACAGGGAAAGGTGGCAGAAATCAACATCTTGCTTTAGAATTCTCGAAATTACTGAATAATATTAAGGATGAATTCAAAGAGTTTGAAATATACTTTTTGAGTGCTGGTACTGATGGCATCGATGGACCTACTGATGCAGCTGGTGCTATTGGCTATAAAGATTTAATAGCTGATACAGAAAGAGAAAATCTAAATGTAGAGACATATCTGAACAACAATGATTCATACAACTTCTACAAAAACTTCAGAAATGGTGAATTACATGTAATTACTGGACATACAAACACTAATGTAATGGATATACATCTGATAATTATAAGGAGAATTGAGAATTAAAACTACAAAATTCATCATATAAATTCATATAATTACAATTATGAGGACGGTTTCAGAAATAAATCAAGTTTATTTTGCTTAACTTTTTCTTGTTTTAGTTTTACAGAGGCCAAAACAGCTTGTTGACAAAGTCCTGCAAATTTGTCCTTTTTCTTTTTATTATTCTTTATTATTTTAGGTTCTTCTTTTATTGTATTTTTTAAAGTATTCTTTGTATTGTTTAAAGAAAATACTTGTACTGTATTGCTGTATACATTACAATCTTTGTTTCTTTTGGGCTGTTTTTCATTGACTTTCTTAGTTGTAGCTTTAACTGTCTTGCTTTCTTGTTGTGGTTTAATTTTAGTATCTTTGTTAGCTTTTGCCATTGCCGTTTTAGTACTATGTTTACAGAATGCACAAATTCGTTCCTGTAAACAAATGAACATTTTAAATCAGAATATTTCGTGTTGAATTCCAAGGAGCCCAATAGTAAATTGCAAAAAATGATTCATGGAGAAAATTAAATTATTAATTCATTGATTAAAAATAGTTTAAAACATAATACTTACTAATTCATTACTATGCAACAAATGTTCTTTGCTAGCTTGCGTTCGCGTTTTCTTTTGAGACTTTATCCTTTTTCTTTGCCTCTTACTAATTTTGATAGATCTTACCTAAAAAACATGTCTGTCATAAAACACAATAAGTACAGTATTAAGGTGACATTGAAAAATTAGAATAACAATGCTGTGGTATTTCAAGCTACAAGTATCATATATCCATGATTTTAGGCTAATATTATCGCGGAATTTATACATTTTGGTATGTAACGGGTACTCACGATACGAAATTTTGATTTCTTAGTTGCCGATATTTCGACCGTGCAGTTCCGCTGTGACCACGATCCATGCAACTGGGTCGAAATATCAGCAACTAAGAAATCAAAATTTCGTATCGTGATTACCCGTTACATACCAAAATGTATAGAATATATCTGCCACAATACATCAGTTAAAGTAGAACGTAATGTGGCCACACATATGCAATAAGATGAAGAAAGATATAGTTGTAAAGTACCATCTCGGCCAAATCTGTCTCTATATAGAGATTAAGTCTCACAGAAACAAAAGCAATAAATAACATTCTCAAAATAAATATTACTTTAATATTATCTCACATTAATCTCAGACCCTTTTCTCCATTCCAAACAGCAGTGTGAACATCTAACTTGCTCCGAAAAGTGTTTCTGTGGTAGACCATACCCTTCTGAAATTTCCTTACATCGCATTCTGTAAAAATAGTACTTGTCAACATACACGTAGAAGTGAAATATACTTAACATACACAAAAAAGTATTAAAATTAATTTAAAACAATAATAATTAAAAAATGCTATAAAAGTAGTTGATACCACTCTGATCCACTTTATATTAAAGTTAGGGTCAAAATTGAGAAGACAAGGAGCTCTTTGACGACCTGTGGCTTTTTGACACCATACTGATCTGAGATCCAGTGGTCCCAGGTTCGATTTTTAATCAGACAGATATCAAAAAGTTAATTTTAGATTTCTGTTCTCGGTCTGGGTAACACCCAGAATAAACAAAACCCAGACCCAGACTCAGAGACCATAACAAAAAATTATATATAAAATATGAAAAGGTTCATCAGCGTATCTTTATGTAAACGAAATAAACATAATCATACATATAATAGCTTTTTAAAATTTCTTGAGTTTTATTGACATCTACACCACGAAGACTTGATGCCGCTTTATATAAAAAGCCAATTCTCGCTTCAGACATTTTAGTTTTTAACCTTAAAACTAATTATAAACAAAACTCGTATTTTGTTTTGTACTATACGATACCACGTTGTTTTGACAGAAATGGATTAGTTCTATTTGTGCTACGTACAATGATCACAGAATACCGAATGATGTAATGAATGAGTTTTTACTACCGTTTTTGTATTTACTTGTAATTGTCGAATGTGTTTCTATTTGTTTATTATCGCTTTCTGTTAATTATTCTCACTTTGTTTAAAATACACTATTACTTTTCGAAAAAAATACGTTTTAAAAGATTTACAAGGGAATTATTCCAACTATGTCATCTAATAGAAAAATAAAAAATATTTCCCGCCAAAATTTGCTGTCACTGTCATTACATTGTTTTTAGTTTCTAGTACTTTTGTGTCCGGCAGTTTTTTTTTTAATTTAACGTGATTTTCCAATATGTTCTTTGCTTAACAACATCAATTATCTTTAAATTTGGTTAAATAAAACTTATGAATTCAGTATACTGAAATGAAATGCGGAAGAAATTAACAAGGAAACTAAACCTATCAACGTTTATAACAGATATTACTATCACTTAAGTTTGTGTACAGTGCTGCTGAGTAAAAACGGCGTGAATTTTCTTTGTTTAGGTGTAAAATACTCAAAGTTTTATTAGAACAAACATTTGAATGCGGTGTTAGTGAACTAAAACTCGATTGTAAACATGGATGTGGCCGACACTTACGCGACTCAAAGCCAGGTGAAGGATGAGGTTGGAGTGCGCTGTCAGAAACTGTTTCAGGATTTCTTAGAGGAGTAAGTTTGTTATTAGTATATTCTTTACAAATATTGGAATAGTTAACTTATAAACAATGTTTAAGTTCCATGTATAACCTACAATATTTTAACAACTTTTTGTTACTATGTCTTGAATGAACGGTTTTATTAAATTTTATGTATTTACTAACTATATCAATAAATTGCTAGCTTATGGTACTCTGAAAGAGATCCAAAGGTTATTTATAGTATAAAAGAAAATACACTTTTTTCTTTAATTTATTTGTTGTACTTAAATGTATTGCTGTTACCGCACGTTAAATTGTCTTATGAAATATTTAAAATAAGCATCATTTAGTTCATATTTCAATCTTCATAATTGAGCTTTATTTTTGTCCTTAGATATAAAATGTCTGGCATTTTTATAATGTATGTTATCCTCATTAAAAATTTTCAGATTCAAAGAAGACAATGAGCTAAAGTATGAAAAACAAGCGAAGGAACTCTTAAAGCCTGAGTTGAGCACACTGGAAGTCAGCTTCGATGATGTCGAGAAGTACAACCAGAATCTCGCAACAACTATAATTGAAGAATATTATAGAATATATCCATTTTTGAACCAAGCCATTTTAAATTATGTACTAAGTTTAGCTGACAGTGGTATCAAGAAGGATTTACAGGACAAAGAGTGTTATATTTCGTTTGTCGATGTCCCTACACGGCATAAAGTGAGGGAATTGACCACGGCCAAAATTGGAACTTTGATCCGTATATCCGGACAGATTGTGAGGACCCATCCCGTGCATCCAGAGTTAGTTTTGGGAACATTTGTATGCTTGGACTGTCAGACTGTTATTAAGAATGTGGAACAGCAGTTTAAGGTATCTATATAATAAAAATAATGCCTTTTTACTTAATGTTTATGAAAGTATATACAGTATCTATAACGAAAATATTATTCTAAATATTTTTATCAGTCTGTTACTAGCCAAAGCTTCTGAAAAAGAGGTCTGATTTTTATGCGACTTTCACTGGCATTATAAACAAATGGAAATCCTACCTTTCCTTTTACTATTAAACTGTTAGTTGTAAAGTCTACCTACTTAAATATCAATATAAATAGTTGACAACTGCTACACAGGGAAGTCACAATACTTGTCTCATATGAGGAGTGTTCTTTGATAGAATACCGGCCAGGTAGATAGTTATATTATTATAATTAAAGTTTTTGCAGGATTAGTCGTGAAAAGTAAAATCTTTTTTTTATATGATGGAGTAGCAAACGAGCGTGTAGTCCACCTAAGGGTAAGTGGCAATTGCCGCCCATTGACATTTGTGATCCACCCCAGATAAGACCATAATCCAAACTGAAGTCAACCACAGATGCGTTGCTACCCCGGAGGACTAAGTTGGATCTCTCTTACCATACCCTTCAAACCAGAAGACTTCAGCGCTTAACACTGCTGTTATTAGGTAGAAATAAGTGTGGCGGTGGTGATGCCGGAGTCGAACTACCACTTTTAAATTTATGTTCTTATCCTCTTTATAGTACACAATACCTACAATATGTCGGAACCCAGTGTGTGCGAACCGCAGGCGGTTCATGCTTGATGCAGACAAGTCCATATTCGTGGACTTCCAAAAGATCAGGATCCAGGAGACTCAAGCAGAGTTGCCAAGGGGCTGTATCCCTAGGTCCTTGGAGGTTATCCTTAGGGCGGAAGCTGTTGAGTCTGTACAAGTAAGCATTTACTAAAACTTTTTTTTGTATAACTTATAATATCGCTTCTTTGCTTCAATAACGTGTTTTCTTAAAAAACACAATTTTACAGTAGAGCATTTTTTGAATTCCAAAAAAATATTTTACTTAATTGTAAATAAAATATGTATATAAAAGTAAATGTAAATAAAATATGTATAGTTTACTCTATAAATATGAAAAGATTAAAGATTTGCCTTTATCTTTTCATGATTATAATATGATATATAAAATGAAATAAAACAGCATATTTTGTTATAGGAATTGTCATGAAATTGTTAAATCCTGTTTGCTTTTTGAGTTTACGTTAAAATCTTTATTTCATACACATTCTGCATATTAATAAAGTCTGAACTAACTGGTTAGGGTTTCAGAGTTTATCAATATGTAGTTAATTAAACGATTCATGGCCAATGACACACCTAGCGCGTCATTAGAACATTATTTAAATACAATTTTTTATTCAATTTAAACAAAAAATGATTTTATTTT
>DWRA01004708.1:0-10564 GCA_018250295.1 Spathilepia clonius
TTATCTCCCTTACCACACCCTTCAAACCAGAACACAGCAGCGCTTAACACTGCTGTTATCAGGCAGAAATAAGTGTGACGGTGGTGCCGCCGGAGTCGAACTACAAAGGGTTCTACCACCTTTAACGTCTGGTATTGTAACCATTATGCGAAAGGTATTGTATTAATTGTATGACTGGTTTAGTACTAATTGTACAGTTATTATTATACTATTTGTATATCTGGTATTACACTGAGAGGACAATGGTTTGTACTTTTTAAAATCTCTGGTGTTATATTGATTATCACTTTTATACATTTTGTATGTCTGGTATTGTACTGGTGGAATCCTTACTATAAGGTAATAGAATAATTTAAAGTCACCTGAAGGCAATTTCCCATACAAGGCTTTTATTATTACCAAGCCTTTCTTTTTCTCTTCATCCTTCCTAATCCTAGAATAAGTCTCTCGCATCAGTTCTACTGTCGCCCTCGCCTGACGTTGCATTTCCTTCAATCTAGAATTTTATTACAGTAATCATTAAAAACATAACAAGATAGTAAACTGCACAATATAGATAAATATCTCCGTTCAGTCTTAAAATTCATAACTCAATTCGTATGATAAGAGTCTTCGAAGATGATAAAGTTTATCAGAGATTTATCCATTCCGTAGAATTGTGATAAGTAGAAACAATATAAGAAAGGTATTATTTAAAAGATAAAGATGTAAAATATGACGAACTAAACATCTACTTGAATTAAAAAAATATTCAAACCCTATTCAACTTACTAATTATTTCATTTTTAATTTTACTTTTTCAAGCAATTCAAAAGTACGCATTCGCAATGCTAAGTAAACAAACTTTGATCTCTGATAAATAATTAAAATTAATTTCATAAATATTTTAAACTCCCAAACAAGTCAAAACTGGGTCTCAACATTTTACAAGTCTAAAATCATAACTCCCTAAACTAGTCTTAATTGGTTCGCAACATTTTATAAAAGAGTTTAAATTCATAATCACACAGTTCTGCTAACATAATCTTAGTAGAACAAACCTTTCAAAATTAGCTTCCATCGATCTTTGTCTCTCACGCTCCTGCTTCTCTCTCGCTATGGGATCCAACACCAGCTTCTTCAGTAGCATCCACGACACCAGAGGCACTACAGTGGCGTAGAATACTGGTGACGGCATCACCTCTTCGCATAAATGTATTGGAACCACTATGGTTTGCGAGGAACAAGTCCATCTGAATAATGACAAAGTCTTCAAAATAAACGATTGACAGTCGTAGATTTTGATGCCATGTAGTTATTCAATCATGTTTAAGATATTTAAGCCGTAATATTCCAATCCATACAGATATATTGTATATAAACTGTAGCATACGCTCTGTTAAAATCTAAATTTTAACATTTAAATTAGTGACATAGAAACTCATCGTACAATTAAAATATGCTTGCTACAAAGCGAGTGATAATAATTTCTGATGTTACGGACGTGTGTCCGATAAGACTGCTTGATTTTCTTTCAATTTAAATCAAAATCAATCAACTCTGTTGGTGGATATGACAAACATCGAATGCTTAGGAATAACTCGCACATCTTTGGTAGAAACGCACCCTAATACAGGGATAATTTGGAGCTACTTGTGCAAAACAGAATCAACCCACACAATGACAGGTTGTATAAATTGTAAACCTATATATAATATAAAAAAATTTATAGCTAAATTTTAGGTTGTTTATAACAAAATCTATTTATAATATTGCACAAAATAAATAAATTTGTTCAATGTACACAAATATAATATTGTTGAAAATCATCAACCTCTTTAATGATTTTGGCATGTGTGGATTCGTTCCTGTTTGAATAAGTAGGTTCATTTATCATTAGTTTTTTTTTTTCATTTTGTATAATTTTTTTGTTGTGTTGCCGGAATAGTTTACCCAACACGGAATAAGCAAAAGTTAATTCTAAACTCTGCACCTAATGCAAAAAATATTCCTGTATAAAATTATACCAGTAAACCAAAATATGCAATTATCTTGTTACGTCTTTATAAAGACGTGACATTGTGCTATTTCAAAAAAGGGTATCAATTATTTTAATGGTTTCAGGATGTTGTGGAAAATTACATCTTATATAATGACAGCAAAAGAATAGTTAATTCATTCAGTCAAGTTAAAAGCCATTGCTTAGTTACGAAAAATATAAATTATATTGCTAAAGTAGTTCATTAATTATATATTAATAGACGCAACCATCCCACTTTGGCTAGTTGTAGTTTAATCGATATAACCTTAACGTTAATACATCTCAAAATACATATTAAAGTCATCACTATATATTACTGTGGACTAATTCTTCAAATAAACTGATAACGCTTGGTATGCTATCACACTGCCTTATACAATTGAAAACATAGAACAAAACAATAAGGGAAACTCATGAAAGGCATTCTTAACAAGCGATCCGTACCAAAAACAGTTATGGACCAAGTCACAAAAAGAAAACAGTACCTATAGTGTGAGTTTTTAATCGAGCACTCGATAACCGAATCGAGAATTCGACCGCTCGATCTCCGTCACATTACTATGGTAAATTTTAGTTCCTAAACGAACCACTAGAGGCTTTGCTATACTATATATCTATATATAAAATCAACTGCTGTTCGTTTCATTATCAAATTCTAAGGCGATACGACGTACGCCGGGTCAGCTAGTATGCTCTAACTGTATGGGTGAACTCGATATCGAGTATCGATTCAGTCACTCATACTAAGGGTATTGTTTAAAAATACTCATGCTTACTTTAGTTTGAGCATAACTCCGCTTGGCACGCCCAACATTACCGCAGCGGACACGCTACTATTTTGTGACACTTTTTTCTCTGCACCATATTCGGCTATAGCACCAAATGTACCAAATCTGCGAGAAATAATACCAAAATAATAACTGAAGAAGATTCACAATAAATTGTTACATAAATAATAATGTAAAAAGACTAAAGAGAATATTTTTGATAGTTAAAAGTTTGTTTGATAAAAGTGTCACTAGATAGATACATTATAAGATTAATTTTTAATAGTCAAAAGAGATGTATATGCTATAATAATATTCATATACTTTAAATGCAGAAATGCAGCCGTATTCTTATTTCAAGATATTTTCATGAGGAATTTCAACTAAGTCGTCAAGATTTGGAAACCAGAAAGGCGCACAGTAGAAAACGCCCAAAAATACCCGCTTCTTATATACCAACAATAAAAAAATATAATACACACCACATAAATTCCAAGTCTAACTACAACGGTTTACCCAAGTGACAGACGGACAGACAGTGAACACTTACAAAATTACCGGCTTTATCCTTGAGGTACGGAGTCTTAAAATGAAACATTACTTACTTCAACGCAAATCTAAGTTTCATTTCGTGGTGTGGCATTTTCCTCATAAGACTGAAGGATATGAACGAGTGTGGATTGCCAATCTGCACCGCTGTGTTTGCATGATACTTCTCAGAATCCCTCACATACGTAGAAGTCATGGAAGATCCACTTTGGCCGCCGGCTCGATACGTCAGATATCCAACCGAATGTGCATCTAATTGCATAGCTATGGCTGTAATAATAAATTATTTTTAACAGACTTTAAAAAGGGGATGATCCTAAACTCGAGTGTATATTTTTTTGTATGAACATTTTTTTTTTGTACGATGGCTATATCTATACGGCAATGGCTGTCTTATGATTTTTTTAACATGCTGATGTCTTATCGTCGCTGCTTTATCCATTGCCAAGTTTCATTTGACATTTGTATTGTTTTGGCAAAAACTATCATTACATTAGCACATATGGAACTTGGCGAGCGCTACAATATGTTGGTCAAATCCATGTATTGGTGAACTAGCTAAATAAAGAATTAAATAAATAACAACAAATCATGAGTTGAAAATTGACTAAATGCCTACAACTTCTACTTTGGCTCCAGCTATTGGTCGTATCATATTTCGTTGATATATTCATATGCAAAAATCAGCAAACTAGTTTGACAAATAAAGTTTTATTAAGTTCTAAATGGCTCCAACAAGGTTCAACTATAAGTGAGCATAGTTGAGTCTTGTTGGAATCTTAGGGTGTGACCCTTGAGACAAATACCAAAGCCAACAGATCAATGTCTGACTTAATAGTCACAATACTTTTAGGAACTAAAAACCAACCAACAGGGCTTCATATTAATTATCTATTATGATAAGAGCTTTTAATGCATTGTTTTAAACATGGGTTACATTAATACGAAGGTTGTATTGTGCACTTACTTGAAACTAGGCTGGGAACAATTCCTCTAGGAGTGAACTGAAAAACAGTGCCACAGTTCAGGAAAGTAAGGCGAGACATGGTGCGGAATATTTTGAACCCAAGCACTGGACCATTCCCAATGCCACACTCCACCTCTGTCCAACCCTTCTCGGAACTTAAATGCCGATTCGACACATTTACTGAACCCGATCCTAAAAATGTACATAGAATTTAATTACTTTAAAACTTTACACTTATGTTTTTTTTTAATATAAACAAATAAAAATTTAATTCACATTTGTATTTACAAGATATTGGTTTATGTTGTTACCCAATTTAAACATAGTACAATGTTCAGAAATTAAAAAAAAATGTAGTTATATAGTGGTAGTTATAACAAGGTACTTCTTGCAGCCTAGTGTTCAGTACTCGAATGTTCATTAATATCTAAAAATATTTGAATAACTTTTTGACAGAATTATTCATTAACATATTATTGGTGACCACACGCTCGTTATTAATACCCTATCTATCCAAATTTTGCCAAAGTTGACATTTTGTAGTATGCAGAAATTGTCAAATGTCAATCTTTGATAGGCAAATCACTGGAGAGATCGTCATTAATAATGGGCGTAAGTCAGCCTAAAACGTAGCTAACAAAAAATAATGTATCATACAGCAAAACAAATGAAATTTACTATAAATAAAGTTTTGATAAGATAGTTTGCCAGCGTTATGATGTCCTTTCATGGAGGACGTATTACGACGTTTTTACTGTAATTCATTATGATTTATTTATTATTATTTCATTTAATCGCATATGGGCATGAATTATCATGAGATTGAATAAGTCCTTGGTTTAACCTGCCACACAGTAAACATAAATTACATATAATTAAGAATTTTGTTACTCTAAACTGAAGTAAAACCTTCATTAAATAAACATTTTTTAATACGGTACATATTATAGATCTACAAAATACATTCGTTTTGTATTAATACATGTTTCAAAAAAGAAAAAGACATGCAGAAATATATAAAGGCACAACGTACCTATTCCATTTTGTGTTGATATATTCCCAGATAAGGTAACAGTATTCCTCAATGTAACGGGGGCATCAATCGATTGCTGTATAGTCATCCCGGAAACCTCAATATTTGGTATGACTGTTGTGTCCTCACTGCGAACAGCATAAATAGTATATTTAAAGCATTACATACAGAATTCGTTGACATAAAGATAACAAAAAGTAAGAAATCAAAATCTAGTAGATATGATATTTGGCCTTTCTTAAAGCCTGTTCAGAGGTAATTATTTCACATTATTCATTTCTTAATAGAGTTTAATTCGCTACAATCCAAGTTAGTGTTATTTATTAAATTATTGTCATATATTGTATATTGTTTTGCTTTAAAGTTTTGTGACTGGCACAAATTGTAAAACCTACTTATTTTCAATATACATAAGCTGAAGATGTTATGAATAAATGTCAGTACCTATGACTTCAAACTCACAGTAGTACTCATACTCGAAACTACAAATCCCATATATGGTATCCTTTTTTTAGGTCAGGTCATATGTACATTCTGCTATAATTAATACTGAATCCACTGCAAATTTCATATCAGGAAGACTTCTATTGGTTTGTGAAAGAAAGGAAGTTGTGTAATATAAATGCCTAAGTTATATTTTGCACTCATGGATCAAGACTACACAACCTATTCTATATATATTTAAACATATACATAATAGGTTGGATAAATAAGATATAGTACTTGTGCTTACAGTATCTCATATTCATCATAATATTTCATGAACATATCGGTGGCATTGATTGATAGAGTGATGGTGCCTCGAGGGTTAGCGCTTTGCTGGAGCCGTCTTTCTTCTCGCTCTCTCTTTAACCTGAAAAGGAAAATATTTTAAGGTTTTAGATTCAAATATACGAGAAAACTTTGTGTACTTAGGCGTGCATATAACAAGTTGTTTCTTTAGTGTGCTTAATATTTTATGATACAATCAAATAAATTTCAACTTTGGAAACATTTGCTTTGGTCATCTAATACTTGAATGTAAATACTAGAATTACATAGATTACATACACAGATGTTACATGGGCAACCAAAGCTTTATCTGAAGCTAAAAATGTACTCTTATCTGTTTTCACACATGCATCAAAAGTATAACTTCAAAAATATTCAAGTATCACGCTAATAAGAAACAAAATCTCTTGTTTTTTATAACCAGTTTCGTTGCAGTATTTATTGAAAATTTTATTTCGTCAATTATGTATTTTACATATCCAAGCTTTTCAAATAACCTCAGGTGTTCATGCTAGGAAAAGAAAAGAAAAGGTATATTCACATACCGTTCATATTCATCTCTAATTTCTCTAGGAGTACGAGTTCGAAAGATGATTTCCCAACCCTCTACTTCAAGTCCTCTTTTACCTGTAATGCAAAATATTTTTATTATCATTATGTAAAATCATAACTTATTCCAAAGAAATTGTTACCACAAGTAATAACACCCATTTGAAAGATTACTTATAAGGAATGAAAATTGCAAATAAATATGTATTCCACTTAACATTATTAGTTATTGCCACTATTATATTTTTTGTAGGTCTTCAATTAGAACAGTAGAATTAATTTCCCACTGTTGTCACAACAAGTCATTTCACTTGAATATTGTAAAAAGCAGCTAAAAGAATTGTTAGGTTGGGTATATTGTAATTGTTAACATAAACCTTAAAGTGCTACCAAACTGCTTTTGAAGAATGTTTACAAACATTTATAACACGCTGCCACACTGCTGTTTAAATTAGCTGTGCTGTTTGTGCTGTTTAAATGTTGTAAAATGTTTAGAAATGTTTACTAACATTATCTAACATGAAAACATTTTTTAACATTGTGATCATATGTTTCTTAACAAATGTTTACTAATGTTTGTAAACACTTTAAACAGCAGTGTGGCAGCACCTATACATAATTACTATCTAGTAATTCAAATATACAAGAATAATGTGGAAATAAACATGAAATATATACTGCTTATGTGGCACCGATCAATGCAAATGTTTGTTCTAGTTTTAACAGTTCATGTGAATGTTTTAGTGTAATGACAACCATTTAACATATAATTCTAGAAATTTGAATGAATCATATTTTTGTATTGAATTAATATTTACAAGTGAATTAGGATTCTGAGTCCCTAACAAGTGGATCAGTGTTTTTAACATAGGTAATATTTATGTTTCATTTTTTATACTTTGATAAGTTAACAAGATAAATAAAGATAACAACACAAGACAAACCAGCCACTCGTTGGAAAGTAACCTTTCCTTGTATCACCTTTGAATGAGAGCTCCCTTCCTAAGCTTTTTTGAAGAGAAACAAAGAGAAACAAAAACGTATACTGTATAATTTAAATTACCTAATGTATCATATATTGCTCTTTTGTGTGAGTCTGATAATACTTCGTAAGCCTCTTTAACTTTATTGAATATCTGCTCGGCCCATTTCTGCTTGTTGGGGTCTGTGCTGTGCTTATCTGGGTGAAACATGCGTGAGAAACGGCGGTACGCACTGTTTATCTCCTCCACAGTGGCCTGAAAGTTAATTCAGATTAATAAATTTAATTAAAAAGAGAACTACGATTTTTCTACTGCACTGGTGTATCTTAAGAAATTTCTGTTGCTTTGACAAAGTACAGGTGACAAGATTATTTTGATTACAGCAATTTTTGTAAAGTATCCTGATATTAAATTGTAAATAACCTTTCTACAATTAAAAAATTGACGGTTACATTCAATAGAATTGGCTATGATGCCATTGTTAGCGTTATTTATTTAATTACAATGGATAACAGATCTTTTAATTGCGAAAAAATGTCTAGACATATATAACCTAAAAATATGTTTACTTTATGAATTTTGCTGTATATACGTACTAGTACATACTATGATAAATAAAGTAGTTGTTATTACAGTATCGTATTTTTAGCATATATTTTGGATCACATTTTTGGCGTTATATAATAATGTTGCAACAGGGAGTCGGTTTCATGAAACGTAACATGTGATTTGATATTTACCGTTTTGGAAACATTCAGTAATTGGTAAAAGTTATCTTCCATCAAAATACTCTCTCCCTCTTCCTCCATTTTTGTGGTAATGGTAAATTTTTAAACAAGATATACGACGGACGATGTTACTCTGTCCGAAGGTTTCTTTTCGCCGCCGAAATGACAGAATAGAGGACGAAAAAATTGATGACAAATAGTACGTCAAAATGAGAGACAAGGACAATTTGATACATTTTTAAACGTTGTATTTAGCACAGACAACATTAATATTGTTTTATATTATGTTTTTAGCACATATTGCTTTTTTGGCGGGTTTTTGGTACGATTGAAAGTTTAATATGTCCAGCCGTAATATTTTATTATGAATTCTAAGTACAGAATTATAAAGACTGGCATGAAACATTCGTCGCATTCGTTTTTCTTTTGTTTAAACTAGTCAGAATAAAATGCATACATAGTAAGTGAATATTACAGTTTTTATAACTTTAATTGGAAGATGATTCCATTTTATATTTTGATCAATCGTAGTGTTTTGTTTTAAATTTGCAATGTATAATATCGCAAATTGCTTTATATACATGACGATAGGTTTTCGATTATTCTAAGCCAAATTAGTAATACTAAAATATATAAACAAAATACATCACTATTTTCTTTATGTTTGGCTGTAGTAGTAAAGAAAATAAAGCTGTATTCAAACATAGTCTGTGAAAGGCAGTCGTAGACTTACCTTATCTGTGTGAAATATGTAATGCAATTTAGTTGCTCTCTCCAATGTAAAATAACGTCCCGTTAAAAATATTTTTGTAAATGTGTCGTTTTAATTTCGTGCATTATCGGAAAAAGGGGGAAAATAAGTTTTAAACGACCAGGTGTCTTCACCAGGTGAAGTGGATGATTTTTGTTATTTTTTTTGTTTTCGTATTCGAAGTGTTCCAAATTAATGTAGATGTTTTTATAACTGTAAGATAGTTTGGTGCATTATTTTTATTTGTAATATTTTTTGTATAATATTGTTGATTGTGTAGTAAAAAAAATTGTTGGGCTCAAGATGGTCACATAAATGGTAGTCTGTTATTGTGTAGGCGTAGTTGATCAAATAGCGGACTAATAAAATGGCTGGTTCATTACCAAATTGGATGATGATAGCATTGTTGTTGATTCATTTTCCTGTTGGTGGTAAAGTATTAGAGGTGCCGGTGGAATGCGTGCAATGTCAGAGATGCACCAGTAATCTCACTAAGTATGCATTGATGCATACTTAGAAACAGGCTTTCCCCAGTGGTATCATTAATTATGCTCAAACAGTGGAGGTGAAAGTTCTGCTGGATAGATAAGTGTGTGTATTTTTCGCAAAAATTGCAAATTGTGTACAAAGTTTGTAGTTTTTTTTGTTTTTGCAACATTTTGATTCTTGTTGGAAGACTGTGTTGTCATTTTTTAAAAGACATAATTAAAGCCAAATTAATAAAACAACTAGGCTTTCCTGTAGCAAAATAGCTATACACTGTATACATATTAATGTGAAGAAAATTAAATTATAACTATGTATTTGTCTTATATAAATATAAGCATTTAATTCTTTCACACAGAAAAGACTGAAACAGACCAGTGCAATTCAATATATGTTCTATTCTAGTCCTTGAAATGATTACTGATGCCCAAATAAGTGTGGTAGAAGAGATATACTTATCTGAGGTGTTAAAGTATGCTTTAAAGATTAGGTCCTTGGGGGTTGAACCGCATCTGTGGCTGGCCTCGGTACTCTATTCTTATCAGGGGTTGACTACATATATTCATTAGCAGCAATTGCCATTTACCATTAAGTTGACTGAATGCTTGTTTGCTACTTTTATATTTTAAAAATATAGACAGAGTAATGATTACAATATCAATCGTAAGTTTTGCCACTTGGAGACTGTAGCCTTGGGGACTGTTCCCCATTGACGTGTCTTGGCTGTCTTTATTATATCAATTCTTAGTTCAATCAAGCCTGAGTTGTATTGTTTGTATTTGTAAATTGTAATTGAGTGATAATAATTGTTGTTGGAATTAATTTAGTATTATTTCTACAATATTATAGACTAGGGGTGGTATTATTTATTATTTTTTTTTACAATGATGGAGTAGCAAACGAGCATGCAGTCCACCTGATGGTAAGTGGCAACTGCCGTCCATGGACATTTGTGATCCA
>DWRA01004709.1:0-10564 GCA_018250295.1 Spathilepia clonius
AATATTTTATTTAGTTTCACAAAATTTTGTATCTTATTTGTAAAATAGAACTAAAATCATCTTTATTTTTTGTAAAGAATTGTAAACATACCATATCAATAATAAATAAAGATTTGTTCAAGACCAAGGACTGAATGGAACCTTTGTTCAAGATTTGATAATTGGTTCAGAAAGGATGCTTGCTACCCTTTACGCCTGCATTTAAAAATATAAAATGTGTCATATGACGAAAAAAATCTATAGTATCACAGCTAAATAAGACAAATTATATTTAAAGGAACAATTGCATTAATTAAAATACGGAAGTGTAGAATTGAAATAAGTTTTCAACAATATTTTTTATTAACTACTGTTTCTGTGTATCTTATTATTAAAAGTGTGTAGGCACAAGAATAAAACACCATCTTAATAAGTGTAGTTACTATTGTAGAGTAGTATAAAATTCTGAAAAGAAACATTTAACGCACGGTACATTAGTAAAACATATTACAAAACACCAAATATCAACAATTCAATAAGACGTTCGTAATTTCCTTCGCACCAATTTCAATGTATCTACCAAATCGTGGGTGATGTCAATGGCCGGTTGATGGAAGCAATGGTTGCAATGTACAAAGTCGTCAAGAGTGCTACCATCTCGCTATGAAATAGACGGAGTACATTCAAAAGTTGTGTTTCGGTTAGTCACAGGGGTAAGGATCTAAACACATAGAGTTGGGCGAGGGGTAAGGGGGTTGGTAAACAGATGAAAGACGCAGACAAAGGGTAAGGAACACATAAAAGGGTAAGTTTATTTGAAGCTAAATTTTGCGTGTTTGTTGAAATTTTAGACGATCGACGATATAAAGTACGCGTCTCGAATTGTATATTTTACAAGCCCTAATCCTATTCAAATGTGTTTTAAACGTTTTGCGTGAAAGCGTAAATGATTTTCCTAGGTTTTTACAGTATAACATAAGTATACCATAGTATATGTGAGCTATAATATAAGCACAGTAGACGAGAACAATAAATATTACAAAAAATACGATTGTGGCTGCGGCAAAACGTAGAATGAGATGCGTCTGGGTTCGCGCATGGCTTACGTTGATAGATTTGGGTATTTTGTCGCAGCCACAAGGAACATTCAAGACAGACATACAGATGTTACATACACATAGAGAATGAAACGAATACAGACAAAGGAGTAAACAAAAAGTGAAAAGCGTTGGTAAAGCCGTTCGCTTGTCTGTTAGTGGGCAAGCGGCGGGCGTTGGCATCACACACATATGCAGGAGTTGCAACGAAAATGAATAGGTTAACATATACTGAACACTGAGGGGCGAGGGCGGGCTGACTGACACTTACCATGGTGTAAAGGAATTCCAGAACTCGCTAGGAGTGGCGGACACACGGCGGCACAGGGACACAGAAAGACAGGACAGATTACTACACAGATACCTACAACCCTCAGTGCAACCCCACCCCAACTTTGCAACCTCCGGTTGGTTGCACTCGTCTACACTGGTTACTTTGCGTTATAACACTTGCTTTAATGATTGATTCGAATTTTGTTACGTGTACTGTTCGGAAACGAAGCCCGTTTGCATTAGAACAACTTCACCACTATTTATTATTACGAATACAATTTTGAAAAGTATACGTTAAACTGCAGTTGCACTAAGACTAGTCTGTTGTTACACAGAGCAAAAGAACCACACTGGTTTGTGAACGCATGAGGGAACTCAACGTGTGTTCAGTTCAGGTGTTATGAAACAAATGCCAGAACGCAATATAACCCCTCTAGACTTTTCAACTTAAATAAAATAGTGAAGCGGCTCGTGTTTTAATGCAAACAAACTTTTGAGGCGCTTTTGCATATAAAGCGAGGTGGGTTTACTACTTTAGTTATTCAGTTTTGCTTTGTCTTATTTATTAGAATAAGAGGTCAGATAGTAAACTATTAGGTACGACTTTTGATTGCGGTATAGATATAATAATAATTGAACATTTTTAATTTGTATTTAGACTCGGATCATGAAAATACCTTGTCATATTTTAGATGATTTAAACGTTTCTTTAGTAAATTACGTTATTGTTTTTAAAACACGCTAGACTTGTTATAATTTAGAAAGGGTATCTCTCATGACTCGAGTCGGTTATGAGCCTTATTTAAACAATTCGTTTAACTGACGGGAAGACAAACAAAACTGTACGAAAGCTTTTGAGCAATTAATTGAGTATAAAATTTGTTTTATTTAGACGCTTTTTTTATTTAGACAAACAGGTAGGGTTAGACACACACAAGGGATAAACATTAGACAATACACAACACATCGGATCTGGTGTGAAAACAAAAATAAAATTAAAATAAAAAAAAACAAAACAATTATGAGAAAAATTGTGGTTAATGACATTAACAAAACCATGCCGGGGCAGCAAATAAAAACTCAATATTTTACACGCGAGAAAACAGAGGAAAATCAAACCACTTCCACCAGATGAGAACAAAAAGTAATTCATAAAACATTATCGTTAATTAAATCAAAATAACCACACCAAATCCTCGGAGAGGTTCAGGAAGATGAGCGGGAATAAAAATGGTAAAGGTGCTAGTCCCTAATTATAATATTCGTATTATGTTTTCATGATATCGGTTTTAAATCTTATGGATTTACAAAATATGGCGATGATAATACGCATCTAAGATCATTGTCAGGTGCAAATATACCGGATTATTCGTGCGAACCGATAGGTCAGTCCTAAGAATACAAAGTAAAAGATATCGTTGTAATATTAAAGATAAATAACAGATATATACTGGATATATACGATATCTTTTACACATGAAGTGATTTGGTGTTTGTTTCCCTAACTGAGTTACTACGTAATCACCTACCTTTCTGAATATTCGTCCATGTGCGCGTAGCTCTGGACAGAGTTTTCTTCGATGAGGAACTTGACGCGTTGGTAAAATGACGCCGTGACGGAAGGTGGCTGCTTTCGAAGAAGCACTTCTACTGGGTCGTTGGAAGCCAAACACATAATGTGCTCAGCGCATTCTGGGCGACTGCAGCACTCCGAGTCGGAGCAGTCGGTCATGCCATCTTCAAAACGGTAGTGACATGGTCAGATGACGTAAAGATTTAGTTTCACACGTTAGAACGATCACAGATATGTTTTGGAGAACTGTTAATGTTACCTTCGTCATTGTCCTCGTTGTCGCTGCAAGTGAGTTCAAGAGCTATGGAGCAATCGATACCAGCCCAGCCGTCGGCGCAGGAGCAACGGTACACGCCGTCTTCCAGCAAACATTGTCCATGACGAGAACAACCATTGGGGCATCCAGCTGTAATGGAACATGCTATTTAGCATTAAGTACGCTTTTGTATAACTTTGTTTGGTCAATGAAGATGTAGATGATGAAAAGAATAAATAGATAAATATATATTCATGTCTGTAATGTAATGAATGTAAAAATGTCGATTAACAAACCGTATACAAAATTTAAGCTTAAGACTTATAACTTACAGTCTCTTCGTCAAACTTACTTAGAGTGTAGAAAGTTATTGAAAAATCGTATGTTTATTATAACATTCTCTTTAAGCCTAAGACTATAACTTAGAGTCTCTTTGTCCAACTTACGGAGAGTGCAGTAAGTTGTAGAAAAATAGAAATAGCAACGTTTATTATATCTTTATCTTTAAGCCTAAGACTATAACTTAGAGTCTCTTTGTCCAACTTACGTAGAATGCAATAAGTTGTTGAAAGATAGTACCTACGTTTATTATATCTTCCTCTTTAAGTCTAAGACCTATAACTTACAGTATCTTTGTCCAACTTACGCAGAGTGCAGTAAGTTGTTGAAAAATCGTACGTTTATTATATTTTTATCTTTAAGCCTACGACTATAACTTAAGAGCCTCTTTGTCCAACTTACGCAGAGTGCAGTAAGTTGTAGAAAAGTAGAAATAGTCACGTTTATTATATCTTTATCTTTAAGCCTATGACCTATAACTTACAATATCTTTGTCCAACTTGCCTAGAGTGCAGTAAGTTGTTAAATAATCGTACGTTTATTATATCTTCCTCTTTAAGTCTAAGACTATAACTTAGAGTCTCTTTGTCCAAATTACGTAGAGTGCAGTAAGTTGTTGAAAAATCGTACGTTTATTATATTTTTCTCTTGAAACCTAAGACTTACAGATTATCCAACTTACGTAAAGTACAGTGCCGTCCATTCCACCCTTGCGTGCAGACACAGGTGCCGTTCTTGCACTGTCCGTGGTCGTGGCAGCGCGCGTCGCACGGGCGCTGGTCGCACAGAGAGCCCGTCCAGCCCTCGTCGCACCGACAGACACCCTCCGCGCACACACCGTGCGGGCCGCAGTCCAACGAACACACCACTAAAAGGTGTGGATTGTGAGTAAAGTAGGTACACAAATGTGAATGTGGGTGAACTGAAGTTGGTTTAAATTTGATAGTGGTATGGTTCACTGGATGTTAAATCGTTTTTGTATCTTTTTTAAATCCAAGAAAGGCTTATGGTTAATTGCAAATAATATCCATCAGATGTCTTGTCGTAAGTGGATTACAAATGGGTTGCTATATTTGAGTGCTAAGAGCCCATTTATATTTTCAGACATTTACGTTATCATGTCGTACTCATATTGTGTAGAACATGATAGATACATAGATAGACAAACCTTGTTTTTGCATGGACCATTTTCGACATACGTAATGTCTATAGATATAAATGAGGCCTAAATTAAAACATTTCATGTACTATAGTTACCAAATCAGAACTATCCAATAGTTCCGTTGAAGTAAGGACACGAGATACTGTTTTAACCGACTTCCAAAAATAACATATTCTACAGCCGATTATACGCATTTTTAAATATATTTTGTACTTCATACCTTGAGAACAGTCATCGCCAGTGTAAAGCGGATCACAAACGCATCGTCCAGCATCTAAATCGTAAACACCGCGTTGGGAGCACGCGGGCAAGCAGCGTTGCACCCGCGCGTCACGCTCGCTACACGCGGCCCCGCGCCAGCCCGCGCGACACACGCACCGGCCACGCACGCACGAGCCGTGGTTACCGCATGTGGGGTCTAGGCAATCCTCTGTAACAAGCAGATTTATTTTACAACTGTATTACTGACTCCCTCAGCTTCGGATACAATCATTTCGACGCTATGTGGCTACAGTCCGTCATTGTATATCGACATAAACCATCTTCCCGTGTCGAGGTTCTGTAATATACTTAAGTTTACTCTCATATAAGTCGATCTTTTGTTTATCGTATGGTTGCATCTGTGAAAGGGGTTGATTTTTGTGTTATAAGCGTTAGGATTTTTTAAGGTTTTTTTACAGTGGTAATTCGACAGAAGGATCCACTGTGCCATACCTAAGCGTGACTCAGAAAAGAAATTTCATCTCCTTTAGACGTCTGGCTGGGAATCGAACCCGGAACACTTTCTGTGTCAGTTCAGTATGACAATCGGTTCCTCGCGCGTTGTCCTATGTATTAGGTAATTTGAACATAAACATTCCATACATACAAATTTAAGGCAAAGTTTAGTAGTAATTTGTATCTAACTTGGTACTGTAGCGCAAAAAATATTTATCTACTATTTTTGTGCCTATATTTGTGCCTATTTCTTATAAATGTGTCAATTTCATTACCTTCATCACATTTTTCTCCTTTCCATCCAGGCTTGCAATGACAGTGCCCAGCTATGCATTGTCCACGACCTGAGCAATCGGCAGGCTCGCAGTCATGTGCTGGTACATCGCATTCAGGTCCCTTCCAACCCTCAGAACAGTGGCAGACACCACCTGCGTACGCGCCGTGTCCCGAGCATAACACTGGGCAAACACCTAAAAGCAAGTTTTGGTTTATTTATGTTGTCATAAATGCAGTGATAGTGTAGTGATTGAAACCCAATCTCTCCATCGGGGGGTCCGAAGTTCGAATCTTAAGCAGGCACCTCTGATTTGTCAAAGTTATGTGCGTATTAGAAATCAAATATCCCTTGTTTTAACGGCGAAAGAAAACATCGTGTGGACACCTACATACCGGAGAATTCACAAAAAAAATTTTTAAAGGCGTGTGCAGTTTACCAATCCGCACTTGGCCAGCGCGGTGGTCTTAAACTTAAACCCATGTATTAAACCAACTCTGGGAGGAGACCTGTTTCCAACATTAATGGATTGACGACAAAAATGATAATTAAATAAAATATAATTATGCTTAGCAACTTACTTTTCGAACAGTCGTGGCCTTCGTAACCGTCCATGCAGTCACACTTGCCCAAATAACACGATCCATGTCCAGAACAGTCATCGGGGCAAGAGTTAGTGACTCCCTCAGCTTCGGATACAATCATTTCGACGCTATGCGGCTGCAGTTCGTCATTGTATATCGATATAAACCATCTTCCCGTGTCGAGGTACTGTAATATGCTTACGTTTACTCTCATATCAGTCGATCTTTTGTTTATCGTGTGGTTCCATCTTTGAAAGGGGCTGATCGTGCTCAGTAAAGAGTTGAAGTCGTTTTGGTTATTTTCGTAAATGTCTCGTAATTCGGAGTTCCGTCGTTTCCTAAGTCTATGGTCGACTCGGCCGCCTCTTATAAATTCAACAAAGTCGTATTGCGTAACGCTGGGGGCGACGTTGCGTCTACCATAAACAGCAAAATTAGCGCCCCAAGGAACCGTAAAGTTGAGACTGACGTATGCGGGTTGTTTGTTGCGGAATTCCGAGCTCCAGAACTGATATGCAGGTATTGTGGCGCTGTGGAGTTCGTCGAACTCTCTAACTTCCAACGCGGGTGACCAAGGCGGTGGCGCGGCTTGTTGCGCTTGCTGAGGTATTATTGCAGACTCGAGCGCGGCTTCCGCTGTCGGTGACCATCCACCGAGCGATGAAGTTGATATAGATTCTACGAAACGGAAAAATATAATTAGCAAATAATACGAGCCTAATCTTGGTAAGTTTAATGCTGTTTTATGAAACTATACAATAATAAACTTACCGTCTGACGGTGATGATGTCGATAGAGCATCTCTCATTCCTTGTGCATGGGTTACTGCTTTTACATCTTGCACCAAAATACAATTAGAATTGTCTATATTACTTTTAATTGACGATAACGCTGTAACAAAGGAAAAAATAAAATTAATTATGTTTTAAATGGACCAAAAAATTTCTTTTAAGAGTACTGAATACCATATTTATACCTAGTAGATTCGTGAAAGTATTGTACTCTTCATCTATATCTATAAAATAGTGGATTTAATACTTTAAAATTATTATTACAGAAATAAAGTGTACATAAAAATATATATATTATAACGCTAAACATATATATATTATAAGATAAAAACATCTTGAAACTCGAAATGATGAACAAAGCAACCTGAACTTTTGTCCCATCTTATCAGCGATCAACCGACGGATCCCGATCATTTCTTCGGTCGACACAAATCTCGGCCAAACGGACGATTGCCACACAATGAGACATGTTTGAGAATTTGTCGTTAGAGTGCCATAAGGAGGGCTAGGTGTCGTGACGTCCTGTCGGGCTTTAATTAACCGAAGCATGGCCGACGCGCATTTTGTGGCGTAACGAAGCAATTGGTTCCGCTGGCAGGCCCGTCGGCGCGCACGTAGGTGGCTCAGTTACAAACAATTTCTTACTCCCGGGAATGCCGCATTATGCGACAGTCAACCTACCGAGCTATTGAATGTCACGTTACGCTGCCCAATTTGATAATTCTTCACGGGCGCTACAAGAGCACGAGCTTCGATAAAAAAGACGTTTTTTATACTTACAGCCCACACTGGGACTCCCTGTAACGTGGGTGTCATGCCTACATACAAAGACGAATACACAAACACCCAGACCAGAACAGAAATCTAAACTCATCATTTAAATATCTGTCTGGCCGGGGATCGAACCCGGAACCCAGGGCTTTACGGATCTTTATGGTAAACGCTCCGCCACGCGGGTCGTCAGTCAATAGTTCCAAGAAGTAATTTTGATTACTAATTTTGATTACTAAAGTGTAAGTGCATTAGAAGATTTATCACAATAAGTCTTTAAATTTTTCTTTCGCGAGACGTTTTCAACTTTCCTCTGCAATTCGTTTCAATATAATTCACAAATTGAAAGTTCGGAGGGGAGTAAACAAACGGAATTGGTATTGTAATGTAAAGAGAATTTATTGTAGACATTTATTAGTTTTATAAGTCGGCAAACAACCGGGTTTGGAAGCTTTGTGGAGGATTTTTAATTTACTTTCGTTAGGCAGGATGACACATGCTTTGAATAGAAACAGTTCATCAATCGATGTACGCAATTAAAGTAACGATAATGAGTAGAATAGCTAAAGGTGGTAGAACTTTATGGTTTGGCTCCGGAAGCACCAACGCCACTTCTATTTCTACATAATAACAGCAGTGTTAACCGCTGTTGTAATCTAGTTTGAAGAGTATGGTAAGAGATATACTTATCCAAGGCATTCCAACTTAGTCCTCAGGGGTAGCAACGCATTTGTAGTCTACTTCAGGTGGGATAGGTTTAAATATCTTTATTTTTCTTAGAAGACAATTGTCACTTACATGAGAACAATAATATATAATGAAGTACAATAAATTAATAATCCCCAATTCCTAATTCTAATCTTATCTGGGGTGGATTGCAAATGGCCATGGGCGGCAGTTGCCACTTAAATCAGGTGGACTCCATGCTCGTTTGCTACTCCACCATATAAAAAAAGTTAATGTATGCTCGAAAATAGCTACGATGTATCCAGGAACTTGGAAGAGACACTTATAAGCATTGTTAGCTTTTATTCCAGTTCCGTGCGTGTTTCATCGTAATTATGTTATCATCTCATCCCTCGTCCAGCAGTAATTTATCGCAAAGATTTATTTTCAGATAAGGATCACGTTGCGTTGACGCCATTTGGTCCTGCGTCGAAATTGGACGATTTACTCCATAGAGCTGAGGGTCGCTAGTTGACGACAATAACCTTTATCGCCGCCGATCAATAGATAAGTGGCTAATTTATATTCAATGCAGGGGAGTGCATTTTAAGTTGTATTGATTTTTTAAATCCCTGCTGCAAACGACAGATAGGTAGTGGATTCTTATGTTAATGATAGAATGAAATGTTATCTAGACCTGTTTAATTTTTATTGTGTAGTATTTTACGAATTGAATGAAATTACTAACATGAAGATATGATAATTGGACCTACTTATGCAAAACAGAATCAATCCACACAGTGACAGTTTTGGGAAAAAGCCATTTTTGTCAAAATTTTGTAAATTGTAAAATTTTAGGTTATTTTGAATAAAATCTATTTCGAATATTGCGCAAATTAATTTTTTCTACGTATACAAATGTAATGTTTTTGGAAATCATCAACATTTTTAATAATTTTGGCATGTATGTGGATTGGTTCCTGTTTGCATAAGTAGGTCCAATTGTTATGTACGATCATATAGTCAGCGATTGCTCAGTAAAAATCGTATGTAAGTACAAATTATTATTAAAAATTCGCCATACAATTTGCTTACACGTTATTTCATCATATACATTCATTCATTTATGTATCATATTATTTTAAAGATTATACACCTAATTTCATTGATATCCGTTTCGTACCAAGTTTTCCAATTACCTGTTTTAACTACAGTTATTAATTTCGAGGACGATAAATTAAATCGGCCACAAAATCCATAACTACACAAAAGAGCACCAGATGACGTAATTTCCGCCCACAAAAATGAAATATAACAATGTGGCATGTCGCGACTTCGATGATCCCTCGTAAAATCTATAAATTTCGCCATAGAAACGGGAGTAGGAAATGGAGGGTCTCGTCGGCACGGGACGATTGTGTGCAGATGGACGATGTTTGCTATCTGTACTATTTTTCGAGTTAATACAATTTATTGTAATACGATTCAGCATAGATTGCATCGTGCGATGGGGGAGCGAAACTCGTTTGATGGAGTCCCGGGGGATAGAGCGACGCTCGCACTGGCTCGGTATTAGTCACGTGATAAATCTTCCGCTCCTCGTGTCACCCTATCTCTTTCCATTATACGCAACACATCATAATAGTGTCCTACTCTTTTCTAAATATGATCCACGGGAGGGTCGGTCTTATTTGCCCTATGCTATAAGAAGTGCGGACAGAAACAAATCTATTTTATCCTAATGCAAATTTGATACCCGTCTTAAGTTTGTTTGATTTGTTCAGAAACTCCTCCGTGTGTTTATTTAATAAGAAAGTGTTATCTATAAGAATAAAGTACAGAACTTTTAAGGCGGTAGAATCCTTTAATTTTTCCTTTTATATGATGGAAGTAACAACGAGCATGCGGTCCACCTGATGGTAAGTGGCAACCACTCATGGACATTTGTGATCAACCCCAGATAAGACCAGAATCCCAAGTGAAGTCGACCACAGTTGCATTGCTGCCCCTGAGGACTAAGATGGAATGCCTCGTTAAATTTATCTCCCTTACCACACCCTTCAAACCAGAAGACAGCAGCGC
>DWRA01004710.1:0-10562 GCA_018250295.1 Spathilepia clonius
AAATGTCCATGGGCGGCAGTTGCCACTTACCATCAGGTGGACTGCATGCTCGTTTGCTACTCCATCATATATAAAAAGTTTGATTCTGGCCAGAAAAAGATACATCGTAAGTTTAAGTTTGATTCTAAGTCTGTTAGTTTGCCTGTGTATTCCATCCTATATAGGGTTGACTATAGATGTCGAAGGACGGCAGTACTTTCCACTCGGTGGACTACATGCTGGTTTGATACTTAGTACGTTTACAATATAAAAAACATAGACATTTTTAGCTAATTCTCTATCTACACGTTTAAGAATATTTTATTTAACAAATTGATTTCAATGTTATATGAAAATAATTTATTTATTATGTATGTATTATTTTGATAAGATTTAGAAGCACAATAATTGCAAGTCTAATCAATAAAGAACAAAGGCATTAATTCAAAAATAAAAAGCCAATAATATTAACAGAAAAATAAAAACGAAACAAAAATAAAGGGCTTAGTTTGTGCCTCAATTAGTTGTTGGTTAATGATCGTCCAAGACTTATTTTACAAGTAAAAAAGCTCCGAGATAAGTACGTGACTTGCTTAATTGTTTTTCAACTGTAAACGGGATTTATATATTTTTTATCCTTTTTATTCTACACAAGAGTAAAATCGAGGGGTAAATGGATATCATTTGTTTCAATAGTGAAAAACAAAATCGTGAAGAAAGCGACATGACTAAGAATTATATGAACTTACAATTTTTTCTAACAAAGAAATTAAACCGAGTTCTATGTCACAAAATGGCAAAAAATAATTTAAACGTTTTTTTTTAAATATAATAGTTACTTTTATAATAATATAATACTTCGTTTTGAAGTCGGCGCTCAACTTATATTGAGGTGGATTACCACGTAAAATGTGTCCAATTTGAGCGCCGACTTCAGAGGGAAGTCGGTTAAAAAGTTCTACCACCTACAAAATACATACATATGTACAAACATACTTGCATACGTATATGTTAATGCAGTCTGTCTGATCAAAATTAGTTTGTTGTTAGACTTCTACTATCATTATAAAACAATTTGAACAGATAAGAGTTGATGTGTAGCCACTCCGAAGGTCAGTACACTCGATTCAATTCTACAATTTAGTAAAAAATGGTGTATAGGTACCCTTATCTTGTTGTAATGAGCAGTGATAGTCTAGTGGTTGAATCGGCCTTTCAATTGGGGATTCCGAGGTTCAAACCCCAGGCACACACCTCTGATTTTTCTACGTTGTGCTTATTAGAAATTAATTAGCACATAGCTAGCGCGGTGTACCTCTCGCTCTCAGAGGACATGCCCAGCAGTGGGACTGTAGCAAAATTGTAATATAGTGATTTTTTTTTCAAAATGACTCCAAGGTAAAAAAAAATGAAATCTGATGTTACGCTTTGCATTTATATGAAAATTGAGCCTGCTTTTGAGAAAAATTCTAAATTTTGAAAAAAAAAGTCTAGGTATATTCCGTCATATGAAAGCAGGATTTCATTAATTTTATTTTTATGGTTTAGGCCTGGCAGAGTACTTACTGCCAGCGAGCTATAAATGGTTCATTAGGCTTCTGTCAGTACTGTAATCAATAGCGTAGTAATGGCGAATAACAGATATCCAGAGGCTCAGTCGTATTTTTATTGACCAAATACGTTAGCGTTTCCTGTACTTACCTGTTATAATTTTACAATCCTAGCAGACAGCAACAGTGTTAAGTGCTGCCGTATTCTCGTTTGAAAGGCAGGGTAAGGGAGTTGAACTCATCCGAGGCGTTCCAACTTAATCTTCAGGGGCACCAACGCGTCTGTGGTCGACCTCAGTACTCATAGTATGAGTTTTTTTACGTTTAGCGTATCGACAGTCGTTAACGAGTGGGCATTCTCCTAGCAAAATCTTTAGTTCGGATACGTTCCGCAGAGGGGCGCTGCTAGGAAATGTACATGTAAAAAACTCATACTAAGTTCTCTAATCTTATCTGGGGTTGATTACATATGTCCATGGGCTGCAGAGGTAATTTTTCATCATGTTTCTTTAACATAAGATAACTTTTTATTTAATTTTATTTATGTAAAATTTTTTGCTTCTTTAAAAGATGTGTGTTATGGAGTTTCTTTCGCCGCTTCTTCTCCGTAACAAAACATCTTGTGAAGTGGTGATAAATTCTTGACGTTCAAAAATAATTCTGTAAAGGATCTACTTTGAATAAAATATTCTGATTTTGATTTTGATTTGCAATTAGGTGGGCTACATGCTCTGTTGCCACGGCGGCGATGTCTCCAGAGTGACCACAGCGGTTTCTACGACCTTCAAAGCATGTTCGTGTAACATTTCAGTTTCATATGATGTCAATTACATATAAATGTACCAACATTATAGAGGTTAGTAATTGTTCATGTAGGAACAGGAATTAGTAAATTTTCGCAACAACCTCTATTGTCAATTAGAACGTTATTTGCATAGCGGGTGGGTCAGTCATTTGCGACCCAATGGATCTATTAGGCTTAATCGAGTTGAGTTCGTGTCAACACACAAATTTAATGTCCTCATCAATTTACGTATACCACCAAAATTTCACATGGAACATTTGATTGTCCCTGCAATCTTGGGACCAGAGCTTCAGTGTCCACTGCCTGTAGGAAACTAAAATGAGGCTTCCAGGGTTGCGGGCAGTAAGAGTTTCAGTGACCACGTAAGGTAGAAGAAATGCCGCAACTTTTATAATTTTTGTTTGGTCTATGATATTTTAAAGGTGGAAGAACCATTTGTAGTTCGATTCCGGCGGCACCACCGCCACACTTATTTCTGCCCAATGGTTGACTTAAAAGTACTACCCATTGTCAAAGACTTTGTACAATATGTTAATGAAGCTAGCAGCTTTGTCTGGGAGTGGTTAAACCAATATGCCGAGCAAAAAATAGAACTTGCGAGCGGTGTTTCTTCAAATGATTACCTACTGGTTTAATTCTAATTTATAAACACTTTATTGGCGTGAAATCTAGGTTCTAGTGCTTAAAAAAGTCTTTGAAATACACTTCAATAACAACTGAAATTAATTTATGATTAAAAAACATGTTTAGTGACCTAGATTTTAATAATTCAGTTCACGCTTCGTTGAACGATTTCAGTTGAAGAATTCTAATTCTACCTTTATTTTTTTCAATGCTGGTCTAAGATTAATAATTTAGTGTGACTCGTGAAATGAAGGACAAATTAAATACATAAACCAAAATATTTGATCGAATAAAAATAAATAATACACATATTTTTATGTTGTTAAAACTCTGCCTCACACAGGTACGGGAGATAAACTTAACGAGGCATTCCAACTTAGTCCTCAGGGGTAGCAACGCATTTGTCGTCGACTTCAGTTGAGACTCTGGTCTTACCTGGGTTGGATCACAAATGTCTAGGGGTGGCAGTTGCCACTTACCATCAGGTGGACTGCATGCTCGTTTGTTACTCCATCACATAAAAAATAAACATATTTTTATATTATTAAAACTCTGCCTCACGCAGGGGGTCCGGAGAGGTCAAGGTTTTTAAAGTTATGTGCCTATTAAGAGTTAAATATCGGAATGGTAAATGAAAACGTCGTAAAAAATTCTTCATATCAGAGAATGCTTTAAAAATAAAAAGGTCTCAAAGGTCTGTAAAGTCTACCAATTCACCCTTAGCCAGCGCGGTGGACTATGGTCTAAACCTCTTCTGAGACGAGACCCGTAACCAGCAGTAGAATAATGAAAAATTCACGACGGCGATAATATTTTTATTAATTTGAAGTAGCGGACGAGCTTTTAGTCTGACTGACAATAAGTGATTCGTATTTATTGTCGCCTTATCTATAATCAATACTGAATGTAATTGAAGTCCTACCTGAATTATAATACCTCGCGTAAGTTTCCCTGAATCCTTCAAACCAGGTCACTAAACCATTAATGTTAAAAAGCAGAAAACCGTGTAGCAGTGGCTCTGGAGTACAATTCATAATCTACCTTTACCGTATCGTAAATACATAGATACGCCGAATATTTGCTACGCTATGTTTTTGCCTGAAATTTTCATCGAAATCGGTGTAGTAAGTGTAACTTCAATCTAGGATGAAGCCGGAGTCTATAAGCTAATATATATTCAATTAAAGTAACCAAAATTAAAAGTAAGTACACTTTATGAAAATATTTACGTAAAGCTAAAGTTTTATGACCCGCTGAATTATGCTTCAGAAATGTTCTATTTTTGTAATAATATTTTTAACAGACATTGTCAAAGCTGGCGCAAATATTTTTTGCCAGACAAGAATTTTGCTAGGCCACTGAAAAATTCTGCACAAATTTTCTCAATTCTTTGTATACTGTTGTTGTATACTTAGTGCCTATTCAGAAATAGTTTTGTATAACAATATGCGATAAAACACATGGGTTGAATGTGTTTGATGAAGGGTGGATGCCAAATTAATTTTTTTGTGAAATCAGTCAACATGCATCATCAGTGATCAATCAACTATCCTGTACTTAAATTTCTTGTTACAGTCCGGGTATTTATGTACTCGTCGAATTTTACTTGAACCTACCATACCTTAAGGAAATCTCCAAGATGTAAACAATAGTGTAAGACGTTACTCCCTTTAAGCTTTTATATAATTTCGCTACTCTCAAATTTACTTGTCAAATTATGTTCAGATGTTTCTAACGTAATTACATAGTATCTTAAGGCCCCTATCTTTTGGAGGCGCTACTGCTGACTACGTAACCATCGACCGATTCCAAACATGAAATATTGAACCAATAACAGGTATCTCACCTGGTGACAGTTGGTGACGGTGTCAATACATGGCCAAGTGAGATACCTAGCCTATTATTTCAATTTGTTCTATTTCGATGCAGTCGCTGGCAACGTGGTCATAACTTCACAGTAAAATAGGAACCTAAAGCTAATGTACTGATATTTCTTTGTGGACTGTATACAATTTATCTTTCCAGAAACAGCATCAGGCACCGATCAGCCTGAAGTGTCCTCCGCATCAGACAAAGCCCGTAGAACACAGCCGCCCACGTCACGGATCTCCGCCGGTGAGAGTGGTAAAGTAGATGTAACACATAACAAGATTACAATACCAGTATTATTAATAGTTCCATACGTGAAATGTTTTTTTTTTAATCTTCAAAAAGTTAATGTTCCATAAAGTGTAGCTACGGCAATTTGTTTTTTGTGTCACAGCATAGGTAGGAAATAGTTTTGCTGTATCTAACCCTTTTTATGTCATACAGCTGAGCACGGCACTTACCCAAGAACTATTGCAGACTAGGAAACACATGAAACATGCCAGGGTGGCTACCTATCCAACGCCCACGCCGATTGTAGATCAATTGCGAACTGCGCAAACTTTTTCTAGACACTAATATTAAATTCATTTATCTAGCTCTTAATAGGACCTATTGATAAGGTTTATTCAGCGAGTTGGTCTTGAAAGACTGTCTCTCTTGGTCTATGATCATAAAAGAGTGTTCATTCTCCACAGAATGGAGTGGAGCGACAGGTGGCCCACCCGCAGAAGTGGTGCTGCGGTTACATCCGTCATCCTCGCCACTACATCCAGCGCCGACTATGCGGACAAATCTATCAATGATTGATCTTGGAAGGCCAGGTGAGGTTTAGTGTTTTGTGAACATAGGGGTACACGACTGCCGCTCAGAAAAAACGAGTTTTCCTGAGGTCAGATCGACTTCAGCTGGGAATCTAAGGATATATGGGGTTGATTATCATTGTGTGAATCAAGAATAGATGTGGATCTGCTCTTCTAATCTTCCTTCGCTCTATTACTTAAGAAGAACATAGGCCTTACCTAAAACATTTTCCCGTAATAATCGTAATTCGCTATACAAATTACTGACAGTTGATTAATATCTTCTGCATGTTGGTGTCTATATGCTGTATTTGCTTGAATAGTCTAGAATGGTCTTCACCCATCACACGTTCCATTCCATAATCAATATTATGTTTGTTTACCACTAGATGGCAGTGGTGTCGTGGTGCGTGCTGAAGAAGCTTTGATAGTCGCGTTCGTGCTCCTGCTGTGGGTGGCAGCCATCGCGCTCTTCTTCAACCGCTGGGGCAAGATCAGGTGCGTCTATAAGCTGTACGTGGTACCTTTGCTTGTTATTTTCAGCTTTAGTTATAGGTATTTATATTATGAGTATTTTTGTAGTATCTACTCAGCCTAACCCTCTAGTAATCCAAATTGTTAAAGCGTTCAGGATGCTCCTGGTTTTCCTAAGTTATAGAGAATGATTAATTTATCACCAGTCTCATAAAGAATTGCAAAAACGTAATTGGGCCAGTACCTCAATTGGGGAATGAGTCGCTTCTCAAAATGAAATGGTTTAGGACATAAGCCTGTGGATTTACTAATCACAAACGGTACGCTTTAAAAACAATATGAATTCTTAAGCATCTAAGTCCGCATTTTTTTTAATGAAATTGTTTTTTAATATGGACACAATGTCGAAACATATCCGTACATATATGACCACACATACACATATGTATGTGTGGTCTTCGAAATCGGGACTGAAATAACAAATTTATAGATAAGTTAATACATTTAAAAATTATTTATTACAAAATATTTTTCTGTTCACTTTTATATAACTTTTGACTGCATCCTATTGCTCCGTTTTAGTACTTTCAAATTACTTGAGTGCTTCGCAGCAAAACTTCTATTTCTTGAACGTAACTTCGTAGTGAAGTCTTTGATTTCAATTACAAAATGCAGACTTCAAAGTTTTGTGAAGCAAGTTGTTAACGCGAAATTTCATACTGTTGTCATTATTATTTACAGAATAAGCAGAAATAACATATATATATAAAGGAATATTTTTCTTAAGATTTAAGAGCAGTCTGCCATTTACTTCTAGACTTAAAAGATTGGAAGAGAATGGGTCTAGTAGTAAATAGTTCTGTACAGTTGCTATTTAAGAAAGTTTATTAAAAAAGTATATTTCGTCCTGTGCCCACAATTAGAGGATTTTTTTATAACACTGTTATGTTGAAGTTTGCTCGATAGTCAAATTTTCTCCTTAATCTTATTATTTTTATTCAATTCAATTAATCATTTTTTTTTTATCGATCGTCACTAAATCTCGTTAACAGTTGCCAAAATAGAAAATCGGTTGTCAAATAAAAAGAAAATCGTTCTTACCACCACAATCCTCCACACTAGGCAAGTGCGAATAAGTAGAATTTACACATCTACAATAAATTTTAAAAAGATCTTTCAGCCGTACTTTTCCTCATTATGCTTTTCTTCGCTTTTACAGCAAGTGATAATTAATTTCTAATACGCACATTACTTTGAAACATCGGAGTGTGCCGGGAATTCGTACCTTGGACCTCGTTTCTAATACATTACTTTGAGAAATCATAGTGTACCTAGGAATTTAACCTTGGACGGAAATGAGCGGCTGAGTTTGAATCAATAGGCTATATCTGCATGTATTCGCTGCTAACCTCTGTGAAACGAGCTGGTGGTAATTTTTGTACAGACTAGGTTATTTTCAGGATGCTGGAGCCATATCAACCAAAGTTTCAACAACAGCATCGCCAGAGCTGCGCCCTCGCTGAAAATTCAGTATCAGTGCCACCACACGTGAGTTATACCCAAATATTTGTTTGTAAGATTGTGGAAGCCTTTATGATTCAACTCCGGAGGCACCATTGTCACACCCATTTCTGCCTTATATGAAGTGTATTAAGCGTTGCTGTATTCTGGTATAAAGTTTGCAGTGAGACATAATAATTGAGACCGAGTCATTCCAATTTTGTCGCAATGTCGCTCGTGTCGCAATGCATCTGTGGCCGATCTCAGTGAGGAAGTAATGCTAAAGATTTGCTTACAAACCCCGGTGTAGCAATGGCTATTTGCCATCAGGTGGACTGCACGCTCGTTTGCTACTTCTACACAATAAAAGCATGCATTTAAACGACAATTTATAATAAATTTAAGAACTTTATAGCGTAGAACTGCTGTATGTTTAATATTTAATTTTACTACTACAGTTAAATTATTACCATGGATTCTGAAATTTAATATTTCGATGCCAAATTTGCTAGAAATTAATTCAGTAAACTTCTACTATGTTATGAGAAACTAGAAATTCTAACAATTTGCAAAGTTGTTGAAAATTATTCATATTTAATATTACCAGATGAAGCCTAATGGAAGGCTTTTCATCGCTAAAATCGGAGTTAAAATGACTACTACTTTGTTGACTTCTACTCTGTACTCTGTTGCTCAGTTATGTCCCACTGCCTAGCAGTCTCTCCCTACATTTAGAGTAGGCCTGTGTCATCCACCACGTTTCTCCAAGCGAATTGGTGATGAAAGAAAAGGATTAGTGGTAAATATATCGAAATATTTATGGACGGTCTCATGGACGGTTTGAAACCATCCATGGTTTCAAGACAACCATGAAAATGATGATAATGTTTGAAAAGGATGACAGCCTGTGCAGGATGGTTTCAAAGCACCCATGATGATAATGTTGAAGTTAATGACAGTCATGAATTTGATCAACTTCAAGTAGGTTCATAACAAACCTAACGTATTTTCATGATACTTAAGTGAATTCGTAATAAATAAATAAAATGTTACAGTTCACTTTAACTGTAACTAAGTAGTTTAAGTACTAAAAATAAAGTTGTGAAAATACACGTATCTAATGATCTTTTAATAAATAAATGATATTAATAATAATGATAAATATAATAACGATGTATTTGATATTAACGA
Source organism: Spathilepia clonius (assembly GCA_018250295.1). NCBI lineage: Eukaryota > Metazoa > Arthropoda > Insecta > Lepidoptera > Hesperiidae > Spathilepia > Spathilepia clonius. The sequence goes on from DWRA01004710.1 coordinate 8,793, forward strand.
TGGTGATGACGACGTGGATGATAGTTATAGATAGATAGAGTGATGATGACGATAAAACACAGTTACTTCTTTCATTGTATAACTTGTGTTATTTTCTCTAAGTTATATGGTTTTGTCACAGCATCGAGCCTCCCTGTCCCGCGGTTGCGTGTCGTACGACTGCGGGGCGACGTTCCCGTCCTACCCACCATGCGGTTACGCGACTCATCGACCCCGACAAGTAATTATGATACCAGGATGTTTATGAAATAATTTAACTTAATTATAATTAGTTTTTTGATAGCTTACAGTTTAGTTTAGAATTTAAATAACAAATTGAATAGTTGTATAAAGTTAATAGAGAAAAAATTTCATTAAATCACATTTAAATCTTTTCAATAAGGTATTTTCTACCACGCGGGTTTATGTTCCTTCGCTGTAAGCTCTTCATGTACCGCGTGCGTGAAATAGTGTGCGTACGTGTAGTTTGCATGACAGGAAAGATAGCTTTTTATAGATATGATGTGAGTGTCACCCATGCAGACAAGATCCGCACGCGGGCACAAACCCGCTTCATAGGAATAGGACCCAACCGTGCCTTCATGAAAAAATTCAAAATGAAGTGTAGTCTTAGTCAAAGTAACTCACACACATTAAATAGCCTTTTAATCTTATATTATGTTGTTATATTTGATTGCGTAAACATGGAACCTGTCCTGTGGTCTCACCGGCCTCAATTGGTAATTAGGATACTCTCCAGGGAACTGTCACTTCTGGTAGCCAATTAGGTCAATGGCTAGTTGTGTGTTATTCTCAACACAAAACAAATAAATTCAAAGGTTCACTGAAGACGTATTATTTAAAAAAAATCGTGATAATGAAACTCAGTGGTTTAAATTTTTTTATGTAATCGAATTGTCAAAGCGTACGCGTATGAAAAGTTCCATAACTTTATATTAAAATTATGCTTTTTTTTTAAATATGATATACTATATTATATTATAGTGTCATAAGAAGTATCTTTTAAAACCAATAAACAATATGAGGGTGGTAGAACCAGTTGTAGTTATAATATATAATACACAATTAACTAAAATATTTTTTTGAAGTTTCTAAAAATGCTCTACTGTAAAATTGTGTTTTTTAAGATAACACGTCATTGAAGAAAAAAAGCGTATGTATTTTTGCCTAATAATAGTAGAGGTAAGCGCTGCTGTCATATGCTTTGAAAAGTGTGGTAAAGGAAACATACTTATCCGAGTCGTACAAACTTAGTCCTCAGAAGTAGCAACGCATTGGCGACCGACCTCAGCTAGGAGTCTTATCTAATCTGGGGTTCATAACAAATGTCCATGGGCAGCAGTTACCACTTACCATCAAGTAGACTACATTCTCGGTTGCTACTTCCATCATGTACAAAAAATAACTCTTTTTGAAACGGTAAAGAAATTGTTCTTTAACTTGTGTCGTATATATCTTAGATTAATGTCATAATTTAGAAATTAGCCTATGATCTTAAATTGAGACTACAAACGTAGACTTGATAAAGAGTTACTACTTGTTGACTACTTAAATGATAAATACGCGTGGTATAATGTGTCTCCAGCTCCACAATAAGTGATTATTTTAAAGTACCCGATGTAAAAATATATATTTTGTACTGTTTTAAAAGATGCAACATATGCACACGTATGGAGTTTCTTGCGCCGCTTCTTCTCCATAGCGAAACACTTTCCGAAGCGGTGGTAGCTTGTTGACGTTCAAAAAGAGTTCTGTATGAACCAACTTTGA
>DWRA01004711.1:0-10562 GCA_018250295.1 Spathilepia clonius
ACAACCCTTATCACTTAGGGGTATGAAAAATAAATGTTGGCCGATTCTCAGACCTACTGAATACGCATATAAAATTTTCTAAAAATCGGTAAAGCCGTTTCGGATGAGTACGGTAACTAACATTGTGACATGTAAATTTTATATATAAGATTTTATAATCATGTTTATAACCACCATCATGATTTGCTTTTTGTATCATATCTTCCTGGTGACGCACTTTGTGGTATTTTAAAGTCAGGTTGCGTATGGCAGAGGTCGCTCAGGCTGTCCTAATACAACAAACCTGTATTGTACTCACCAATTTGTTTTTAATTTTCTCCTATTTTTATAGAAGGCTTCGAAGTGCCATGTATGGATCTATCGCCTCAATGTTTAAAAGAATCTATTCAAGCTGTTCTCCCGGTCTTCACACGTGGTATACCTTCAATGGGTATATCTGCACTTGATCCGTTCCATGTTGACAAAGTAAACCTAGCGATGCCGGGCGGACTTGACATCGAGTTCAAAGAAGGTCAAAGCAAAGGACTTAGTAAGTGTGTTGTTGATTCCGCAAGGTTAGTAGACAAAAATTTGTTATATTCTTAGATAGATAACATAAACGAGAATAAGAACATAAACGAGTGTTCTTAAAAAATTTAATTTTGCAGAAGCGTCTTTTTTAATCGAATTGAGTAGCAATCGAGCATGTAATCCTCCTGAAAGTAAGTAGCCTGCTGGCCATAGACATCTGTATTCAAACCCAAATTACAGTTCTACCTGAGATTGACTACAGATGCCTTGCTATACCTGAGGACTAAGTTGGAACACCTCGAATAAGTCTGTCTCCCTTACCCGCACCCTTCAAATCAGAGTAAGAAGCGCTTAGCACTGTTTTTATATGGCAGTAATCGAATATGGTGGCGGTGGTGCAGCCGGACTCGAATTCTACTACTTTTAACTTCTTTAGCAATAAGATAACTGTGTCAATGTAACCAATCCGGTAAGATTTTGTTAATAGACATAATAATGGCTTTATTGATTATACCAAATTGAAAGAAAACTGGTATAGAACGCAGCCTTATGCCTAAAGCATCCTCTACTAGATAACTTTTAACTAAGCATACATCATAAACCCTATGTAAATATGCATATATTTATTTAATAATACTTACGTGTAATACGAGAAGTTAACATTCCACATAGTACTTGACAGGTCTACCAACTGTGACTCATTTTAAAAATCTATCTGGTGACTGCTACATACTTTTTGTATCATCTGGGAGTTTGCTCCAAAACCGGATTTAGGTATTGGCGGTATTACATAGATCGATTTGCTTGTACAATATGTATTAACGTATTTACATCACGATCGGCGCATTGGCCGTGCTTGTAAATAATATTGTAAAGGAAAATATTATTTTGCCTGCCACGGCTCGTGTCTGGCACGTTAATGCTTGACATAAATGAGTCTTGGCGATCTCGTCACAGATATAAGGGTCATACTTATACCGTTTGAGTAATAAGTAGCAAACGAGTCACTGCCGCTCGTAGACCTTTGGAATAGTTCCAAGTAGGACAGATGTCCTGAGGTCGGGCCCAGCTTACTGTACAGTAATAGTACTTATTAGTTGTAAACTTTTTTTATAACATGGAAATGATAATGTAGCACGCAATTCACCTGATGGTAAGTAGCCATTGCTATTTGTAATTATCCCTCGAAGATTATAACTCTATAAGATCAGAGTTCTACCTGATGTCGGCTACAGATGCGTTGTCACACCTGAGTACTGAACTGAACCCCCTCAAATAAGTGTCTCCCTTGCCGCCTTTACAACTGGACAACAGCAGCGTTTAACACTGATATTAGGTAGAAACTGTCGATGCACAACGCTTCGTGAATCGAACAACAAAGAGTTCTACCACGATCAATTTATCTACTTTCTTCTGTTTACAGCGCTCATGGAGACAGATATAAGGTAATTTTCCATTGTAACTTCACGATAAAAGGCAAATACAGGTCACACGGAAAGATGCTAATGTTTCCCATAGATGGGCAAGGGGATGCTACCATTATTTGCAGTAAGTATCTGGATGTTTTTAATTTGTAAAAACATTATATTTACGTAAATATAATTTTGCGGACTCACATGTGTAATTAAGTAATTATTGGCCATTTTGTATTTTTTAATGTCACTCAAATTATAGGCGTCTACTAATTTAGAGAAATATAATTTTTCATTAATATTTGTTTCCTTAGTTAAAATAATTCCAATTTAAGACCAGCTAGAGCTATCATCAAAAAGTGTAACTATAAAAAAACTGTTTAGTAATAAAATATTTTAACATTTTTCAGAAAACATTAGGTTTGAAAGTTCCTTCAAACTGGGCACGATTGATCAAAATGGAAAAAAATATTTTGTGGTTAAAGAGTATAATGTTACGCACAGTTATGAAGGTCAAATTTTTTACAAAATCACGAACCTCTTCAAGGGAAACCCAGAAATAAGTAAGTTTTTAAAATTGACCTTTTGGCTACTTTTGTTTTTTTTGTGAGTATTCTTCTCAAAAAACCTTTTTATTTGAAATCCATATCATGGGAATGCGCAAAAAATCCACCATCCACCATCTGGGAGCGTTCGCCATATGGGATATAAAATGACGTCACTAACATCATACATTGACATCCAGAATAGGTAGTAAGAAGAATAGGGTTCCGTAGGAATTCAAATTTCTGCTGAATTGATTGTTGACGTCGGGTTGATTCAAAATTCAATTGCGAGATTTAACCTTTACATACACGTATGAACTACTAATGCAAGGTAAATAAAGGTTGTAAATAAAAATACAAGTACCTGTGTAAATGGTTGATTTTTATGCCAAGGGTATGCAATGATCAAGGGTCAAGGGACAAATCCAGTTGGGATTCAGTTGTGATAAAAACGAGTGAAGAAAAATTACAAATTAGGGAAGGCCTCAGTTGTGTTGCTTTGGTTTTAAATTTTATTTATGAATCACTTGGTATAGTCATTCATTCATGTGGCTTCAATAAACAAATCCGGTTTTGGCAGTTTCTAAGCACATGTCCTACAGTATCTAACAATTACAATATAAACTGGTTTTTAATTGATATTATTTACGTAATTCCAGGCAATATGGTCTTGGAATTTATGAATCAAAACTGGCGCGCCGTTGCAGAGGAATTTGGTGATCCAATTGTGAATTTTGGAGTCGACGAAATTTTAGTAAACATTAAAAAATTCATTGAGTTGGTTCCAGTAGATCAAATTCTCAAAAATATTTAATTATGTATTTACTTTATTAACTTTTTAAATAATCTACCGTAGATTTTATTTGTCATTACAAAATCAAATGTTTAAGGAATAAAAATGAACCAGAAAGCACATTAATTTTTGTATGCAGTTACCTCTTGGCTTAATTCTCATTAATGAATTTTACTTTTTATTGAGAGTATTGAAAGGTTTTAACTACTGGCACCTGTTGAAATTGTTATATTTATTTAACTTACATTTATTTATCACATTACTATTTTAGTTCAGAAATATAAATACTAATCCTTTATGAAACAAAGTCATATTTTAATGTAACTGATTAAGAAATAAAAATCACATTATCATTTGCGTTAATTATATTTATTTTTCAATATTGAAATACTCTAAAAATCTACATTTAATTATGTAAAGGTCCAAATACCTTTTAAACCGTAAGCTATAAACCACCACGTGCAGAACACTTTGTTTAGAAATCACTATAAACAAATTTAAAAAATGCACACGTGATTATTAAAATGTACAATAAGTAAACTTTAGAACACGCACTCCTGTAATTAATACCACAGTGAATAGTTTACATTAATTACTTAAGGTAAGTTTAGTGGTAAGAAAATACATACATTTAAATCAATCGCGATATTTGGATGATAACAACTAAATACGTAGTTGCGACACTAATAAATTTTAATATAAGTTTTATATCTACTTGGACCATACCATAAATGTGTATTTGTAAGGGCCAGATATCCAAGAGATATGTTAACATTTTAGCTTCATTTCTTAAGATATTACACAAATCGTAATCCATTATTATTTCATTAACTAATACTTTGATGCGTTTCTGGCTTAAAACTAAAAGTTCACAATAAGAACAGAGAATACCAATTATAAAAAATTCTATTGCACATGAGATACCAATCCTTACAATTATGTCCACGTTTATATTATTTTTGAAATAATATAGAGCAGACCAAATCGATATGACTATAATCAAGAAAGTTGTAATGAGGGTCATTAAAATTTTAAAATTAAAAACCTCGTTAATTTTAATGCACGTTTCTCCAATAATAACGTACGCTTCGGCTACCTCGCGCATCTTTAAGTTTTTCCGCAGATTACGTTGCATGTTATTTAGTTTCATAACTTCAACTGTTTTATGATCTTCATTTCGCCCTAAACATGTTCTCTTCATAGTTTTTAAATGTTCGGCGATCTTGTCATTGATGAATTGAATTCTATCGAGTAATAGTCTTATTGACAAACAAACAACAAAGATTTCTACAGAACGTGCGTAGTAGATAGGTAATACTGTTAAAGTCGTTATATCAATTTCACTACGAGTAAACATATCAACAGCGTATATAATAGCAGGACATACAGTGTATAATAATAGATAAATCATGATATGCTTTTGTGTTTTTTTGTAAAAAATAACATCCAAACCCAATATTGCATCTATTTCTGAAAAAGCTAAAAACAAATTTATACTGGCCTTATTGAATACACTACACCTTATTGTTGAAATTACATATTCGAGAATTATAAGAATAAATGGCATTTCGTAAATTTGGTCTACCAGTTTACGAATAAATGAAGTAGGTTCCAGTAAATCATAATAAAACAGAACACCATACGGACAAACATATGCGAAGATCAAGCATAATGCAAGTAATTTCATTTTAACGCTTATTGCACTTAATTGTCCATTTTCGTTTACTCGAAATCTAAATATCCCAAAACAATATTCAATCTTCAATATCGGTCTGATTCCTTTGATAAAGTCAGTGTGAATTTTATCTTTTGATGGCTTCTGCTTTTGCTCTGTTTTTATCATTTTTGTTTTTTTTCGGTGCAACTTTAACGAAAACTTTAATTTTATTATTTTCACAGCGTTTCGATACGTGTGTCGCGGTGGCGATACATCGATAAACATCAAACTTGCATAAAAACACCATTACAATAATTAAACATAAAATCGATATTTACAAGGCTTCATTAACGAATGACGGATACATTAATACCACTATACGAATTGGTTGGTGACATATGTGCTACGACATAGATTGATATCTATTTGGACTTTTTACAAGCATACAATCCGCTATGTGGTAAATTATATCTGCCGTCCATGGATATATGTAATCGACTCGATCCGAGTTAAGCTTTGAGTCCTACCTGACGTCGGCCACAGATGCGTTGCTATCCCTGAGGACTAAGTTTGAAGCCTCGGTTAAGTATGATTGCACGGATTTTGCATTATTAAAGTTACATGAAATGCGATATTTGAATTATAACAATAAGGTATGTTGTAGCCACACTTATAAATTTTAGCATAAGCTTTATATCTAGACGTAACATATCAAAAACAGATATATCTAATGGCCAAGCATCTATTAATTCCATAAACGCTTTAGCTTGGACCCTCATAGTGCTAGGAAGATCGTAATTCATAATTATCTCATTAACTAAAAACTTTGTGCAGTTACGCTTTATAAGAATGTACTCAGAAAAGCAACAAAGTGTCCCGATCAAGAATATTTCGACAGCACACCATACAATTATCCTTATTAATGCGTATGAGGAATCTGCATCATTACGGAAGTAATAAATTGATGACCAGATAGTGAGAACGATTACCATGAACGTAGATATCAAAGTCATTAAAATTTGAAAATTAAAAACACAGTTAACTGCTTCACATGTTTCACCGATCATACAGTAGGCTTTTGCTAATTCACGAATTTTTATATTCTCGTAAGAAACCGATCCAATATAATTTACATTCACCTTTCGCTTTGATGTTTTTGTCTTTGTCATTGTAAACCATTTCTTGCCATCATGTTTATTGTATACGAATATAGATAAATAGTCGTTAACCACCTGTAACTTCGCAATCAGTAATCCAATGAGTAAACAGAAGACGAATGTCTCTAGAACACGTGCATAATAAATAGAAAAAGCCGCTAGAGTCGTAATATTCAGCTGATTTCGCGTTAACGTATTAATAAAGCAGAAAATAAACGGACACACAGTGCATAGAATTAAGTAAATTATAGCCCGTTTTTTGGTTAAGGAATGCTCAATCCTGTTGATATTTAATTTTGCATCAATTTCAGCCATCGTGGTGAATATCGATATATTTTTATTTATTTCACAATCTCTCATTAGTAACATTACAAATAGCATGTATTGCACAATTATTACCATAAATGGTAATTGATACACCATATTTACTAGTTCTATGGTTTTTGTGGAATCAGCTTTTTCAATATCGATCCATAGGAATATAAAGTATAACAGAACGAAGAGAAATATAAGGCATAAACCAAGCAATTTTCTTTTCTTTGTAATTTTTGTCAGGTTTCCATTTTTCTGTACTTGGAACCGAAATATTCCAAAACAATTTTCTATTCTCAGTATAGGTGCCATAGCTTTAATAGATTCATGTAACTGGCTTGTACTTCTGAGATGTTCTTCATGACTGTAGTTGTTATTTTCCCCTTTATTTGGCATATTTAAATGCCTTTTGTTAAATGTAGAGCACCGATCTATATTCAAAGTACTTCACTCCATACGAGTACGCTCCAGCAATAAAAGCCTACTAGGTATCAGATACATAATCATATAGACTAACCAATAAGTTCGATTGAATCAGCCATTAGTGAAATTAAACATTATTTACAATAGCTATTCTCATTAAAGGAAATCAATTGCGGTAATTTGATATGCCTGCGTTCATGGTGGCATACGGCTGATGACACTTTCGATTATTACTGTTCGAATTAATGAAATTAGAAAATAACTTAATCAACTTTGTGATATGGGTACCAGAAATTTTAAGGGTACACTAAAATCTTAACCATACGGCAGAAATAATAAATCCAATATTTGATATTTATCTCTCTTTTGCAAAGGAATTAAAATAGTAAAGGATTTTTTACGTAATGTAAATGTTTAAGTTATTTATTCTTCAATTATTTTAAAACAGATACCTACATGTATGATAGTAGGTACACAAATTTTATCATTTATATTTAAATGTGGGAGTAAAAATTCTTAAGCATTAATGATGTCTATTTAGATTTGTAATATGTAGATAATCTTAAGAGCTAAACGGGTATACAATGTCATTCAAATTCATTAATTTGAATGACCATCGATGGATTCTTAACATTAGACTTTAAATTATTGATACCATCAATTCGATGGACACTAAAGATAAGGTCGAAAGAATATTAATAATGTATGATCTTTTGTGCGTTTTGTCTCTTTCGCCTGAATACTGTCTAAAGCAATAGTTTGCATGTATATATATTTATTTATTACGTATATGAACGTCATTTTAAAATATTTAACATTGTGTTCGTATATATTTAATTACAATGAACGCAATACGTTTTAAGGACCATCTATCGGAGAAAAGTAGAAACAACTTCGTTAAGTTCATAGTAGAGTTTTGATTGTTATATTTCTATAACTATTCATTTATACAGTTCCCCGGTATTTAACACATCTTTTTTTTCATATGTAATATATATTATTATAATATAATTAATTGTATATCAAATTAATCTTTATAATATTACTACTCGACGCTAGATGGCGCTATTTACTATACGGTTGTATGATTCGTAGAAAATAATTTTAAGCCAGCTGACTCGGCAAACTAAGTATCGTGTAAGAATTAAATAACGTGACTAAATTTTGAACACCACTTATTTGACAGACGTAGAAACTAATTGTTATTTTTACTCTACTCCTGGATTTTTTGGCACCTTTTAAACCTTCCTTGGGCTTCCACAAATAATTCAAAACCAAAATTAGCCAAATCAGTAAAACCTTTCTCGAGTTTTAGCGAGACTAACGAATAGCATTTGATTTTTATATACATAGATTTTGAATAAAGTGTCTAATATAGATAAAAATGTGTAATTTTAAATTGCAGCGATATTTGATGCAAGTTTTTTAAGATACGTTTGTGATAAAAAGAAAATATGGTAGTGTAGAAAATAATTTGATATATATTTTTTTCCAAATCTATATAGTGTACGTTCATTTCCAAGAATTATGCATTTTTGACTCACACATGACTGTTTTAAATTGAGATTTACATATCGAGATTCTCTGGATTTAACCGAATTTTATAAGTAGCACACCAGTTTCACCTTTGTTAAAAATATATATATGAACATAAAATCGAAATTTTGTACTTCAACAATTTTAACAAAATTACACGGCTCATGGTAGAATTCATGGGTTTTACATACATTTTTTCGCGGACCCCTTATACATTTCCTAAAATAAAAGTAGCCTTAGTTACTCCTCATAACATCAGCTATTTGTGAATGAAAGTTCCGACACAATATGCAGTTTCGAAAGAAGTTTTATTTGAGCAAGAACATTGTCTACCGCACCTTTTAAACCAACACTGTGGTGATTAGCGTTTAAATTTCACAAAAATAAGTGGGCAAAATGGTTAATAAGTGCTAGAATCTTTTCTAATACGACTCCGGCAGCACCACAACCATATCTATTTCTGCCTAATTACAACAGTATTTGAAGGATGTGGTAAAGGAGACATACTTATCTCTGGCATTTCAACTTAGTACTCATGGGTAGAAACACATCTAGATATAGTCGACCACAGGTGGGACTCTTATCTTATTTGAGGTTGATTACGAATACCATGGATCGCGTTGACGACTTAGCATCAGGTGAACTGCATGTTCGTTTGCTAATTCCAACCTATGTAAAAAGGTACCAAAACAAATATCACTGTATAGCTTAGCCAACAGTTTCTTTGTCTCTCATAATTTCATTTTACAAACTATGCACAACTAAGCAAGTTCGTATTGCGGTACTAACGTGGGAAGTTTATGGGAAGTACACGTGCAGGACTTTCATATTCATATTACGGGCATGAGTTGCATACTTGGTTTGATAAAACTCTATATTAAAGCGTTATTACAATATACTTATCTAGTCTTCTATTAATATTAATAACGAATAATACCAGGCTAGTGCGAGTTAAATTCGTAAACGAAGAGCTCCATAGTCAAAATAAAAAAAACTTATAGAGATTTTGACTACATTTTTTTTACTGTCAAAACAGCTTTGATGACGGTTTTACAATTTTTAAGGCAATATTAACGAAAATTTCTCGTCGTTTGATAAATAATATATAGGTATATACAAGCGCTTGCTAATCACATGGTGTCATTAAATGATATTTTGCTGAAAAGGTGTGCGGTGTGAGCTTTATAAGTTTAAGGAGTGACAGATCCTTAGTCGACTTAAGTCAAAAGAGCAGCATAAAAAACATCCCTAAAAAGCATAACTTAGACATAAACTTACTATCTTTATTTAAATAGTGTTTATTAAAGGTGTTCACCATTATGCTAAACGTCTAATTGGGTTATATGATGCTTGTCCTTGTAGTCCCGGGACCAAAATAAGGCTTCGGTATGTTCTGCCTGTCGTAAGAGGCAACTAAAAGGAGGCTTCTGGAGTTGCGGACGGCAAGAGTGTGAGCTGCGTATCTTTTGAAGGGGTCCGCTCGAAACCAAAAATAAGAGGGTACGTGACGCTAAAAGTCTTACAAACTTTGATTAGGAGCAAGCAGATACATACGAGTGCTCATGAGATTAATATCATCAGCATTATATGGTATGGAATTTTGTATGTACGTATGGAACGCTAGAAGTTAAAGAATGATTATAATTTAAATATTTTCAAAGCACCTAAGTCGTATAATTAATTATTATAATACACCCTTAAGTGTGCCTACTACTTAATATGATTATAGTCGAAAAGTAATTTAAACCTTATAATGCAATAAAATTTATATTTCAACACAACTGTAGATAAGAGCTTAAGTTAGAATTACTGAACAAGTACAATAAACTTAAAACTTATTTTACGATATTTTAGCAAATATTTTTTGTCTGGTTCTTACCAAAGAAATACTTATCGTTGTCTTTTCACAGCAAACAGAGCAAATATAATTTGGATTAGGAAAAAGGATAAAGTATAAATCCAATTGTTGATGTAACTATCAGATATGTTTTCATGGTAGAGGTCTCAGCTGAGCGTACGGACCTGCGCCCGCTTTATCGACCGCTCAACAAATAGGCGAGTCCATCAATGATATCGATGTTTTTTAATTGTTTTCCATCGTTATTATTTTTTTATATGATGGAGTAGCAAACGAGCAAGTTGTCCACCTGATGGTAAGTGGCAACTGCCGCTCATGGACATTTGTGATCCACCCCAGATAAGACCAGAATCCCAACT